>JASEVX010000004.1:2123950-2263769 GCA_031761405.1 Serripes groenlandicus
ACAAAAGAAGAAATTGCACAAAACGTGCAATTTCTCCTTTTGCCAAAATGCTTTCCACTTTTCGTCATGGGTTATCCATTCAATTATGGAGATTTTCTATGTTTTGACAAAATACGTTCAAAGTCGTCTGCTGGGAGAATTGTCGTATGAGGGAAAGGGTTAAGCCACATGTTGTGGACACTAACCCTTTCCAACATACAGACGCTTCTGTAGCAGACGACTTTGAAACGTCTAGGCAAAAACATGTAAAAATCTCTGTAAATGAAAGTACAGTAATTGAGTAGAATTGAAAACATTGTGGCAAAATGAGAAATTGCCCACTACCTCAAAAAGCATCTGTATGTGGGAAAGGGTTAAAAGAATCGTCTCACTGAATACCTAAACAGCAATGCAAAAAGTATCTTGTAAAAGCTCAGGTGCGTATTTCATGCTCTTAAACTTATTTATTTTACATCATTTACATCATTTGCGTAACAAGCTTTCAGCTTATATTAATCACGCTCGATGTCTGCATCGCGTGTCACAGTGACTTTTGTCAAACGTCTGAAAGAAAACTAACAATGCCTGGATTGAGAGCCTTTGTCGCTACTGACTGTGCTACCATAAAAAATGTCTGCAAGTGGGAAAGTCTTTACAAAACTGTCACCAAATACATCCATCAGGGAGGCATAACTCTGTAAAGACTTGAGTGATTTGGCCAGATTTAACCTCATTAACTTCAACGAAGGTATAACGCCCATAAATCTTGTTAAAGAGCAAATAAGGCCTATTTACTCCTTTTTTTTTTATATAATTTAAGGGCTATAATCCAAAAGTGCCTGTCACAATTAGTCTGGTTATTGACCTTGGCTCAGACATTATGCCCACAAACATGTTAAAAAAAAATGTGACGATTGGGTGAAAACAGTTCTACTTACAGAGTGAACTCTGTAAGTAGAACTGTTTTCACCCAATCATCAATTTTTTTTTAATTAAGCCAATTTTGGATAAAACAAGGTTATTAATAAAAAAAAGGCCTTGCGGAGTATAACTGGTTATCAATCTTTGCCCAGAAACATGGTCAACAATTTTGGCGAAGATCGGATGAAAACTAATTGGCTTAGAGAGTTGACAACATGTTGATGAACCCTATGCATAATATGGAAGAGCAATGCAACAAATTATGAAACAGAACAATTATAAAGCTTTCATAATGACCTTACTAAGTGTCAGTACAATACATACATACAAAATCAGAGCTCTAGATAAGGGGCGTCTTGCATGTTCTAAAATGCTTATTTGACCCTCGAACCCTATGTTGTGGGTACTCAAAAGAATCGTCTCAGTGAGACGATTCTTTTGAGTACCCACAACATAGGGTTCGCGTTATTAATACGTAAAAAATTGTGGGAAAAAGAGCTGAATACCCCTCCTTATCTGGACCTCTGCAAAACACGAGACTCTTCAAGAGTTTTGAGCATTTTCACTAATAGAGTCATCCAAGGACCATTTCCGTGCCAACTTTTGTAACACATAAAGCGACTTATAAAGCACTCTTTCAAATAACTACACTTCTGACAAGTTCTTTATTTCCGGGTTCAACTTTTTACAAAATGTATGCACTTTGAGCAGAATTTAATAAACATGTTTAATAAGGTCTCTGTTTTGAATAATGAAAAACTTGCTCTTGAAAATCAGATCAGAAACAATTAATTTTGGTTAACAGTCAACAATCCTTATTACTACATTTGTATTTTGGACCATCAGATGCATGAATACAGACCGAGAATGATTTTCAAAACATCAAAGTAAAACAATGGAAACTCTTTATAAATGAAAGTATAATTATTGAATATCGTTGGAAACATTGTGGCAAAAGGAGAAACTGCGAATTATGAGCATTTTTTTCTGTTGCCGAAATATTTTCAAGAGTAGTATGCAGTATATGTATCAAAATCCATTTACAAGTGGGAAAGCTTAAACCCTTTCCCTCATATAGACGCTTTCTGACGCCTCTGCAGCAGACGGCTTTTTGAAAACATAGTGACAAAAGAAGAAATTGCACAAAACGTGCAATTTCTCCTTTTGCCACAATGTTTTCCACTTTTTGTCATAGGTTATCCATTCAATTATGGAGATTTTCTATGTTTTGACAAAATACGTTCAAAGACGTCCGCTGCAGAATTGTCGTATGAGGGAAAGGGTTAACATTTGTACCACATCATAGCAGAGGTCACACTATACAGTACAAGACATGGGAAATTACGTCAATATCAACTTTCAATAAACACACTTACCCTCCTCGTCTTTTATGACAATTAAAATGATTAAAACATAATAATAATAATAATAATAATAATATAAATGTAAAGGAAACCAAGGAAAAACAAATAATATTCTACCAATACTGAAAATGTCGAACAAAAGAGTCAGTTTATGGTAAATGCTTGCTTTATAAGGGGCGTGCCATACTTAACCCTTTCCCTCATACGACAATTCTGCAGCATATTTTGTCAAAAAATGGAAAATCTCTAAATTGAATGGATGACCTATGACTAAAAGTGGAAAACATTGTGGCAAAAGGAGAAATTGCTCGTTTTGAGCAATTTCTTCTTTTGTCCCTATGTTTTCGAAAAGCCATCTGCTGCAGAGGCATCAGAAAGCGTCTACATAAGGGAAAGGGTTAACCCTATCCCACATATAGACGCTTTCTGACGTCTCTGCAGCAGACGACTTTTTAAATCATTGTGGCAAAAGGACAACTCATCATAATATCATTTATAGAGATTTTCTATATTTTGGACTTGATAATTTCAGTCATCTACTGCAGTTTTATTGTACGTGGGAAAGGGTTAACCCTTTCCTCATATAGATGCTTTCTGACGCCTCTGCAGCAGACAACTTTTTGAAAACATAGCGACAAAAAGGAAATTGCTCAAAACGAGCAATTTCTCCTTTTGCCACTTTTAGTCATAGGTTATCCATTCAATGAAACCTTTCCCTCATATAAACGCTTTCTGACAGCTTTTTGAAAACATTGTGACAAAAGAAGAAATTGCTCAAAATGAGCAATTTCTCCTTTTGCCACAATGTTTTCCACTTTTAATCATAGGTTATCCATTTCAATTCAAGAGATTTATGATTTTTTGACAAAATATGTTCAAAGTCGTCTGCTGCAGAATTGTCGTATGAGGGAAAGGGTTAACACTAACAACAAATGTTCAGCAGACAAGTTTGAAAACATCTTGGTAAATACAACACTGGAAATCTCTATAACTGCAAGTATAATTATCGAATAGCGGGGAAAACTTTGTGACAAATGAGCAATTTCTCCTTTTGCTACAATGTTTTCTTATATTTAGAGACTACTTTGATGTTTTCAAGGTAGTTCAGATTTGTTGTATGCTGGAAAGCATTATCCCTTTCCCATATTAAACCCATTTGCAGCAGATGACCTAAAAAACATTGACAATCTCTTTAAATAAAGGTATAAATACTGCAAGAAAGTTGAAAACATTAAGGCAAACTGTAAAATTCCTCGTCTTTTGCAGAGGCGTCAAAAAGTACCTGTACCTGTACGCGAAATTATCAGTGGTCCAATGGTCAGTGGCCAGTAACTTTTGGTTCTGATCAGTGAAGAAGTTCCTTTGGCCAGTGTAATTTTACTGGTTATATATAACAATATCCAAACAGTAAGGATTTTCAGATCGGTGAATTTTAGAAGGAAATTTCAATGATTGCTGTATGAGGGAAAGAATTTAACCCTTTCCCACCTGCAGACGCAATAGCAGCAGACGACTTTTGAAAACATTGTGGCCAAAGGTGAAATTTCTCATGATGAACCCTTTCCCACCTGCAGACGCAATAGCAGCAGACGACTTTTGAAAACATTGTGGCCAAAGGTGAAATTTCTCATGATGAGCCCTTTCCCACCTGCAGACCCAATAGCAGCAGACGACTTTTGAAAACATTGTGGCCAAAGGTGAAATTTCTCATGATGAACCCTTTCCCACCTGCAGACCCAATAGCAGCAGACGACTTTTGAAAGCATTGTGGGCAAAGGTGAATGATGAGCAATTTCTCCTTTGGCCACAATGTTTTCAACTTTATTTAACAATTAAGCTATCTTTTATGGAGAATTTTTCAGGTTTTTGTCACCATGTTTTCAAAGTCGTCTGCTGCAGAATTGTTGTATGTGGGAAAGTGTTTAACCCTCTAACATGCCTTATATGTGAAACATAACTTAACCCTTTCCCTCATACGGCAATTCTGCAGCAGACGACTTTGAACATATTTTGTCAAAGAATAGAAAATCTCCATAATTGAATGGATAACCTATGACTAAAGGTGGAAAACATTGTGGCAAAAGGAGAAATTGCACGTTTTGTGCAATTTCTTCTTTTGTCACTATGTTTTCAAAACGCCGTCTGCTTTAACCCTTTCCCTCATACGGCAATTCTGCAGCAGACGACTTTGAACATATTTTGTCAAAGAATAGAAAATCTCCATAATTGAATGGATAACCTATGACTAAAGGTGGAAAACATTGTGGCAAAAGGAGAAATTGCACGTTTTGTGCAATTTCTTATTTTGTCACTATGTTTTCAAAAAGCCGTCTGCTGCAGAGGCGTCAGAAAGCATCTATATGTGAAACATAACTAAAGAAACAAAAACTATAGAATGTTTACCAGATTTGCTTCTTACTAAAAAGAGGATCATAAAAGAGTGTTAACCCTTTCCCTCATAATGACGCTTTCTGACGCCTCTGCAGCAGACGGCTTTTTGAAAACATAGTGACAAAAGAAGAAATTGCTCAAAACGGTAATCCGTTCAATTATAGAGATTTTCTATTTTTTGACAATTTAAGTTCAAAGTCGTCTTCTGCAGAATCGTTGTATGAGGGAAAGGGTTAACAATACATAATAATACTATGCTAAGCCTAATCTACTGTGGAAATCTGAGAATATTGCAAACAAGAGCTGTCAGGGGACAGTGTGCCTGACTTTTTCGTGCTTGCCAATAAAACAAAACTTTTTGGGCGGTACAGAAAACATAAACAAGTACCCTATCATATTATTTATAAGCAAAGTACTTTATAAGTAGAAAAACGGCCATAATTCTTACAAAAACCTTGACAGAGTTATGTACTCTTGTCTGTTGATGGAAGTTATGATGGTGAGCAAGTGTTGTAAGTTTCAAAGCAATATCTCTAATTGTTTCGGAAAAAAATGGAGGTGGTACGAAAAACTTAACCAAAATTCTAAGTAGAAAAAGGGCCATAATTCTTACAAAAACCTTGACAGAGTTATGTACTCTTGTCTGTTGATGGAGGTAATGATGGTGAACAAGTGTGGTAAGTTTCAAAGCAATATCTCTTATGGTTTTGAAAAAAAGTGAGGTGGTACAAAAAAAATTACCAACGCCGAGGAGAGCAGTATAGCTTAGCTAGCCGTTTCTTCGAAAATTCGAGCTAAAAAAAGGATCTCCATAATTATTCTTCAAATATCTCAGATTGAAAAAAAAATCTTGACTGAAAGAAACAGCTTATTTTACATTATAAACAATATGAGCTGTAAGTACATCTTTGATTAACACTTTCCCACATACACCTAATCTGCAGCAGAAGACTTCGCTAAAATGTATGCAAATGAAAATATAACAATTGAATAAAGTGGAGAACATTGTGACAAAAGTAGACATTGCTCATTATGAGCAGTTTTTCGTTTTGCTACAATTTTTAACCCTTCATCATGTGTAGATGGTTTCAAACGCTTCTACAACAGACAACTTTTGAAACATTGTTTTCAATTATAAGATGTTCATTAACTCTTTCCCTCATATAGACGCTTTCTGACGCCTCTGCAACAGACGGCTTTTTAAAAACATAGTGACAAAAGAAGAAATTGCACAAAACGTGCAATTTCTCCTTTTGCCACAATGTTTTTCCATTTTTTGTCATAGGTTATCCATTCAATTTTGGAGATTTTCTATTTTTTGACAAAATACGTTCAAAGTCGTCTGCTGCAGAATTGTCGATTGAGGGAAAGGGTTAACATATATTTTTCATATTTTTACCCTGATAATTTCGAAATCATCTGCTGCAGATAATCTTGATTTATTGTATGTGGGAAAGGTTTAAACTCCATATAATGTTATCAAAGTCATCTGCTGCAGATTTGCTGTATATGATTAACAGTTCATACCAATATTTTAGGTTCATTCATGCACGACGTCTGGGGTCTTAAGTAAGCCTAGCCTATATGCGCATATTGTAAATTGAAATGAAGAGGGGAAAAGGAGCAAATCTTAAATCAACCAAAGTATATACCTGTTTTGGCTACTGGTCCTCGATTGGGAAGCTGGGTCGCAGTAAAACCTCTCATTTGGTACCCCTCGGTGCTGTCTAGAACTTTGGATTTCATGCCAGAATTTTCTTCTAACTGTATGAAAAAGATGTTCACTAGGGATACCAATTTAACCCTTTCCCACATACAACAAATCTGCAGCAGATGACTTTGAAAACATAGTGACAAAAACCTAAAAAATCTCCATAAAAGATAGCTTAATTGTTAAATAAAGTTGAAAACATTGTGGCCAAAGTAGAAATTGTTCATCTTGAGCAATTTCTCTTTTGGTCACAATGTTTTCAAAAGTGGTCTGCTGCTATTGCGTCAAAACGCGCCTGCAGGTGGGAAGGGTTAAACCATTCATCAAAAAACAATGTTTACTGTAATAACATTAACAGCAATCATATTTTTCTACATTTGACAAAATTCAAAAGCTATAGAGATAATAAGTATTTATTACTCTTTCTAAAAACATCAAATCTGCAGCAGAATAATTTGAAAACAATCTATGGAAAATATCCATAAATCATTGTACAATGTATATTTATGGAACAGACTTGAAAACAATGTGGTCAAAGGAGAAATTTCTCATCATGTGTACTGTCCCTCAACTGAAATACTGTTGAATAAACTTTCATAAATGAAATTGTGTGACGCGGTAAAACTCATAAAGCTTGTTCTTGTTACCTGTTGTGATATTTTCTCTGATTTGAAATCCTCTTTTGATCCTGTTTCGATAAAAAGATGAAAGGGATTAAACCTATCTTTGATGCTGCCAAACACCACGCCAAACTTTCCCCGCTTTGTGAACTGTACCTGATCACCGTGCCTGAAAAAATATAAAAAAAAAAGTTGACCCTTTCGAACATGCATCCACTTTTTTAATTAATCCTTTCCCTCATATAGACGCTTTCTGATGCCTCTGCAGCAGACAGCTTTTTGAAAACATAGTGACAAAAGAAGAAATTGCTCAAAACGAGCAATTTCTCCTTTTGCCACAATGTTTTACACTTTTAGTCATAGGTTATCCATTCAATTGAAGAGATTCTTTAATTTTTTGACAAAATATGTTCAAAGTCGTCTGCTGCAGAATTGTCATATGAGAGAAAGGGTTAATGCAGATAACTATTGAAAATGTTGTAGCAAATTTGCTCATGATGCCACAATGTCTTATAAACTGTCCTTTTATTTATAGTATCCTTAACCGTTTCCCTCATACGACAATTCTGCAGCAGACGACTTTGAACGTATTTTGTTAAAAAACAGAAAATCTCCATAATTGAACGGATAACCTATGACTAAAAGTGGAAAACATTGTGGCAAAAGGAGAAATTGCACGTTTTGTGCAATTTCTTCTTTTGTCTCTATGTTTTCAAAAAGCTGTCTGCTGCAGAGGCGTCCAAAAGCGTTTATATGAGGGAAAGGGTTAATATTATTTGCATGTTTTAAAAGTTGTACGCTGTAGATTTGTTGTATTTGGGAATGGATTAAAGGTAAATTTTACTGACCAATATGCTTATTTTCTCTTCTTTGAAAACATTGTCCGAATAGAAGAAATGGATTGATTGATCAAGCCAATTGAGTTCACAATTTCCCTTTTTTTCCCAAAAAAGCATCTACTGTAAAAGGCATCAATGTAAAGCTTCAACATTTATTCAAGCAAAAAAATGACTTCTTCTTCATTTAACCCTTTCCCACAAAGGCAAATATTCAGCAGAAAACTTAAAAATATATCTTAGCAAAACAATGGATAATTCGAATAAATATGAGTATTCACAATCACTGTCTTACCAGATGCTTCACGGTAAATCAATGTGTTATTAATGCATCTTCTGACATAAATAAACTGAAGTCCCACTATTTGTGTACTAATATAACTTTAACCCTTTCCCACATACAGACAGACGGTTTCTGACACCTCTGCAGCAGACGACTTTTGAAATCATTCTATCAAAAGGATGGGCAATCAGGACCCTTATTAACAGATCCGTTTCATATTCCATGTATAAGCAGACAGCATCTATAGACCTATATGAACAAGTAGGAAGACAGTGGTGCAGTGGACTGGTAGAGAGTCAGCCTCTCGTACCAAAGGCCCCGGGTTCAAATCCCAAGATGAGGCTGTTCTGCCTTTGAAATATTTTCCACACAAAAGCAGCGAGATATATCTCCAGGAAGCAGACATAGAGTTGCAAGGTTGTTCGGCAAATGATGTAAAAAAGTTTTAACTATGTCTTCACTTCTATCACCTACAACCCAGACAAACTCATTCATAATTCTGAAAAAAAGAATTCAAGTAGGTACATACCATCTAAAGAAGACAAACTTGACTGTATTTGACATGTCAAAAGTACTTTGATATCTGGCTAGGATATACATCACCTAGTAAAAAATAGAAAAAAATAGAAAAAAATATATATTAACATTTATATCAACACTTTCCCACATATAGAGGCTTCTTAACACCTCTGTAGCTGAGGACTTTTTTGAAAAACATTGTAACGAGCAATTTCTCCCTTTGTCACAATGTTTTCCAGTTTTATAAATAGAAGTATTATTTTGAAAACATCACAAGCAATTTCTTCTTTTACCAAACTGTTTTCAACAGAATTCTGCTGCAGATGCATTAGAATGTGTCTGCAAGTAGGAAAGGGTTAACCATTTCTGACATACAAGATATCTGTAGCAGACAGCTTTGAAAGCATATAAGAGTCATTCTCAAAATTGGTCAAAATTGAAAAGGACAAAGACTAAAAACTAAATTTGTTTGCAATTAACTTTTATTGATAAAATATGAACTCGGAACATTTGTAGAATACATGAACATTAAAATGATATCTTAAAAAACTTAATTTAAGTGAATAACAAACAGTTATAGTTCATCGGGTTTTAAAAATATCCTTACCGTAACACTCTTTTATTAGTGCAGTAAAACTGTAACTTTTCTCCCAAATCCATATTTTCATGATTGATTAAGAGAAATAACTCAAACAATTGTTTTGGGAAATAAAAATGGATTGAAATGTCATTTTAAAGGTTTAAATTTTAAAAAACCATAAACTCATGTACAATACTTTGAAAAATCGAGATGTTTTTATCCAAATTTAATTCAATAAAACTAAAACTCAATGTGTTATGTTACATGATTATGAAATGCAACTTGGGATGCATCTTATTTTATACTTATCTTTTATTTTAAGATCACAAGCTTGACAAAAAATAATAAAATATGCTGTGTTACAGAAAGGAAAGTGATGTTACAGGATGGAACTGCTTTGTTACTGGAAATAATTTCCCCCATAAAGATATAAATTAATTGTTACGCAATGTAGCAATTGAAAAATTTAGTATTTGAGAGTCTTTAAATGTCATGGAACAGCTGACAAAATCTTCTGTAATAACTGCTTGATATATCTATATACTCATAGGAAACAAAGTGTTACAGGAAGGAATTTCAGTTGTTATAGTAAAGAAAGTTATATTCTTCAACAAACAATTTGTCTATAGTTGTTTTTAACATAATCAATATTAATTGTCTGTGAAATATCTAAAAACAACAGACAATATATTCACTTAATATAACATCATAAAACTGCAAAAATAATGTTAACAACAACAAAGAACAAACAATTCTTCTTTTAATAATATCGAAAACAAATTATATTCCAATGATAATCTGACATTCTTTTCAAAATTGATCATCCTTTTACAACATACAACAGACTTACACTTTAAAACGGTTAAGCAAAACTATGGAAAATCTGCAAAACTGACAGTATAACTCTTGAATAAAGATAAACAAATGGGAGAAACGGAGATATTGCTTATCGCAAGCAATTTCTCCTTTGGCTACACTGTTTTTGAAAGTCCTCTGCTGCAGATGCGTCAGTTTGTGGGAAAGGGTTATTCAAACACTTTTCAGAGTTTACCAACGTCTGTTTTATATTTCTGTTTTATATTTCTGCATGTACATGTACCTATATTTTCATCATCAGGACTTCCTTTACATTGAAATTTATTTTATTTGTTACTGCAATGGATGCCCAAATTTCTTTATCAACCTCAAAATAAGATCCAGAATTTTTTTTGGGTTGTGGAATAAATGCGTTCTTTCATACTCAACAATAACTTATTTCCCAATATATCCCAATATATTCAGAGCTAGATCGAACCATTTTAGTATCTGTTATGCTTTCAACTTCTTCTACTCCTCCACTCTCAACTTCCATATTCTCTATCCCTCTTCTCTCGACTTGCACATTCTCTTTCCCTCTATTCTCAACTTCCATATTCTGTGTCAACTTCCATATTCTATGCTCAACTTCTGCACTGTCTGTCCTTTTATTCTCAACTTCTATCTTCGATTTAATCACAATGTCTACATTCACTCTCCTTTCGTTTTCAACTTCTACCTTCTGTGTTCCTCTATGCTCAACTTCTACATTCTCACTATTTTTAACTTCTACATTCTCAGTCCCTCTATGCTCAACTTCTACATTCTCAGCCCCTCTATGCTCAACTTCTACACTCTCTCTATGTTCAATTTCTACATTCTCAGCCCCACTATGCTCAACTTTTACATTCTCTGTCCTTCGGTGCTCAACTTCTACATTCCCTCTATGCTCAACCTCTAAATTCTCTTTCTCTCTATGCTCAACTTCTACATTCCCTCTATGCTCAACTTCTACATTCTCAGTCTCTCTATACTCAACTGCTACATTCTGTCTATGCTTAACTTCTACATTCTCAGTCTCTCTATACTCAACTTCTACATTCTCTCTATGCTCAACTTCTACATTCTCAGCCCCTCTATGCTCAACTTCTACACTTTCTCTATGTTCAACTTCTACATTCTCAGTCCCTCTATGCTCAATTTCTACATTATCAGTCCCTCTTTGCTCAACTTCTACATTCTCTGTCCCTCAGTGCTCAACTTCTACATTCCCTTTATGCTCAACCTCTAAATTCTCTTTCTCTCTATGCTCAACTTCTACATTCCCTCTATGCCAACTTCTACATTCTCTCTATGCTCAACTTCTAAATTCTCTTTCCCTCTACGCTCAACTTTTACAATCTGTCTATGCTCAACTTCTACATTCTGAGTCCCTCTATACTCAATTTCTACATTCTCTCTATGCTCAACTTCTACATACTCAGTCTGTCTATACTCAACTTCTACATTCTCTCTATGCTCAACTTCTACATTCTCAGTCTCTCTATACTCAACTTATACATTCTCTCTATGCTCAACTTCTAAATTCTCTTTCCCTCTATACTCAATTTCTACATTCTGTCTATGCTCAACTTCTACATTCTCAGTCTGTCTATGCTCAATCTCTACATTCTTTTTCCCTGATGTTTTATCTGTTTTATATCTTTGCTGTTCTTTGACCAAATAGTTGGATCTTTATCTGTTTTCTCTAAACTTTCGTTGTTGTTCAGCATTTGACATTGCCATTATGCCTGAAATGCAAGATATTTGTTGTTATATTACTATCATAATGATTTAATAGGTCTGTTCTGTGGGGGGGTTGTGGTACGACTTACTATTTTAATTTGGTGAATTTGGGTGTTTTGTTTTCCTGGAACACCCCTTATGCAATTTTAGTAATACTATTATTATTATTGAATTTTCATTCCAGTAACATAACATTTCCTACCCATAACAAAATTACATTTACAATTTGATTGAATTCTCACTCAATGTAATATCACACCGTTAGGGGAAATGGTCAAAATGGTCAAATACTGTTACTTGGAAATTTATTTAATAAAAAAAAAGGACACATTTGACATTTTTGTTGATAAATGTTCCCCAATTTTCCTTCCAGTAATGAAGCGATTCCCTCCCGTAACCCAAAATATAGTGAAATGACAAATTTATTGTTATAGAATGTTTAATGTTACCACTTTCACTTCTGAAACATTTCCATTATACCATGGAAACTATTTAAAAGATAAGAAGAACCAAACTGTTTTAAACTGTAACAGTTTTTGAAAACTATTATTTTTATATTCCTTCCTATAACAAATTTATTCTTTCCTGTTACAGAAATATGCAGGAACAAAAGAGTACGGATTGTCACAAGCTTTACACACACACACACACACACACACACATGGTACCAAACAAGAACAAATGTATAATAAATCAATTAATAGCAGTAATAACGAAAACAATGAAAGATGACAATCAACCCATTCTTATTTATGTAATTTTTCTTCCTTCCTGTAACAACATTACTCTTTCCTGTAACATAAATATTAGATTATGAAATATTCAGAGGTAGGATATCTTTATATAACTACACATCACCTATAATTAACAGAACATTGTTTCAACAATTATGTATACATTATCTCCAAAATATATATAATAGTGAAATCTTAAAAATCTTTTAATACTCTTTATTTATTCTTTCCAATAACAAAATCGAACTTTCCCATAACATAAAATAGCGATACAGGAAAGAAAGTTACAGGAAGGAAGAACTCGAAGTCAATTCCAAATTAAAAAATGAATGGTCCCTGTAGAGGATTCCCAACATGCTGGAAAGTTTTAGAACTACCAAAGGTTTAAAACATCTTTATGTTTATGAAATCACTGAAATTTAAATAGGACTTTGAAGCAGTTACAGTAAAGAACTCATTAGAATATATTTTACAGCAATACTCACTGTGAATGTCCGATATCTTTTCACTTCATCGCAGTGTTTACAAAGCAGCATTCATCAAATTCATGAACATCAGAGTGAGGTTTACAGGAAGTACCAGCATCAGCAACCCAGGGGATCCTTCATTATTTACATGCTGTTTAAAGCGTTATGGGAAGGAACAATAAATGATGGACAGACCCAAATGAATATTTTTTTATATCATAATCAATCAATTCAATACTTTTTTGCTCTTATTATTTATTTTTAATGTTTGTTTCATCAAATGAATGAAATTTTATATTTGAAATCGTAAGATATATGGTATTATTTTACATTTAATTCTACCTCACAGGACTAAAGACAGAGTGTTTTTATACAATTGTCTCTATTTGAGATACATTTTTGCGAAGAATTTGCCACAATTATGAAATTATTTAATTTTCATCATACATAACTTGGTACAAACAATTAATCACAACCGTAATTTAAGGGCATAGTGGATTTTCCTAAACCGTATAAGCAAAAGACAGAAAAAGTGACGGATTTTGAGAATGACTCATAAGCAAAAATATAAAAAAAATTATTGATGAAAAATGTATAATTATTGTATAGAGATAAAAAAACATTGTGACAAATGCAATAATTGTTCCATTTGCCCCATTGTTTTCAAAAGTCATCTACTGCAGATGCAAGTAGGAAATGGTTACTAAACAGTCAACAGGAATCATCCACTTGTACCTATAATACTACCCACTCACCAAAACATCAGAAATCTCCGCCTTTTTCCTGCATTTAATCCTTTCCCTCATATAGACGCTTTCTGACGCCTCTGCAGCAGACGGCTTTTTGAAAACATAGTGACAAAAGAAGAAATTGCACAAAACATGCAATTTCTCCTTTTGCCACAATGTTTTCACTTTTTGTCATGGGTTATCCATTTAATTATGGAGATTTTCTATGTTTTTGACAAAATACGTTCAAAGTCGTCTGCTGCAGAATTGTCGTATGAGGGAAATGGTTAACTCTTTCCCATTTGTAGACATATTTTGATGCAATATGCAGCAGATGACTCCAAGAAGACATTACTCCTAATGAACAATTTCTCCTTTTTGCCACAATGTTTTCATCTCTCCTCAATAAGAATACTTTTGTCTACAGAAATATTCCACATATTTAACAAGATATCTTGCAAGTCATCAGCTGCCGATTTTTTATACATGGGAAAGGGATAAAATCCAAAAATTCCTTTAAATTCATTAACTTGTTTCATTATCAAAATATCTGTTTTTCAGACTCTTTGGTACTTTGAGAGCAGCCCAGGGTGTGTAAGAACACAGTTTGAATATACGTCCTAAAATATCAAAGACTTTATCCCTTTCCCATATACAGACGCTTTCTTATGCTATTGCAGCAGACGACTTTTGAAAACATTGTAACAAAAGGAGAAATTGCGCATAATGAGCAATGAATCCTTTTGCCACAATGTTTTCAACTTTATTCAATTATCGTTCTTTCATTTAGAAAGAATTTCCATTATTTTGCCAATAGATATGTTTTCAAAATTGTCTTCCGCAGATTTGTTGTAATTGGGAAAGGGCTAAAATGGAAATAATGACTTCCTTCCTTGTTATACAGGCTTACGGAAATGACATTACGACTGATGTAACAGTGTCAGGATAAACAGTTTAACCCTTTCCCTCATACAACAAATCTGCAGCAGACGACTTTGAAAACGTCTAGGCAAAAGCACAGACAATCCCTTTAAATGAAAGAACAATTATAATTGAATAGAGTTTGAAAACATGGTGAAAAAGGAGAAATTGCTCAAAACAAACAATTTCTTCTTTTGTCCCCATGTTTTCAAAAAGCTGTCTGCTGGTGAGGTATCAGAAAGCGTCTACATGAGGGAAAGGTTGATACTTGTATTTCACTCAGGAAAACACTCTTACCAAAGAACTATTGAAAAGGGCCTAAAACAATCAACCAAATTGTTTACCCTTTTGAATATAAACTTATGTTTAATTAACCCTTTCCCTCATATAGACGCTTTTAGACGCCTTTTTGAAAACATGGTGACAAAAGAAGCAATTTTTTGACAAAATATGTTCAAAGTCGTCTGCTGCGGAATTGACGTATGTTGGAAAGGGTTAAA
Organism: Serripes groenlandicus; assembly: GCA_031761405.1. Lineage (NCBI taxonomy): Eukaryota > Metazoa > Mollusca > Bivalvia > Cardiida > Cardiidae > Serripes > Serripes groenlandicus. The sequence continues at coordinate 2,139,085 of JASEVX010000004.1, forward strand.
GATCACCCATGGGAAGAGAACATTCTTGTCTTTGTTCACAGGTGGTCTTTAATAACAGGGTCATTTATGAAGAAATTGAGTAATTGGGAATTAAAAGTGTGCTTGCTATAGAAAAGTGGTCTTTTAACCGTTTGACTGTACAACAAACTGAAGTGAATGACTTTAAAAACATTAACTGTAGGCTATTTTATTTGGTTGAAAGTTTAAATATTGATAGAATACAAAACATTGGGGCAAAAGGAGTAATTTCTCATGATGAGCAATTTCTCCATTTGCCACAATGTTTTATCAACAGTCATCTGCTGCAGATTTGTTATCGTGAGGTCAAGAGTTATAATAACTATACCTGAGTATCATCCAGACTGTCCGCAATTTCTTCCAAATCCTGACCCACTTTGAGAACTTGAACACGCATTGGATCGTTATCTGGATGCCCCACAATGACATAGAGGTCGTCCGTGGAATCAGCCCTCACCGACGCCACCGACTCCGTGAACTCAAAATCGTCTTCAAATGTGGCTGATGTACTCATTGTTTCTATTTAACGAATCTGAAATTATGAGAACAAAATAGTTTTAATCTTTCCTATGACATGTGATGTATGAACAGTCAAACAGTGGCTACGTAAAACAAGAGTGTCAAGACGCTTTCTGACGCCTCTGCAGCAGACGGCTTTTTGAAAACATAGTGACAAAAGAAGAAATTGCTCAAAACGAGCAATTCCTCCTTTTGCCACAATGTTTTCCACTTTTAGTCATAGGTTATCCATTCAATTATAGAGATTTTCTATTTTTTGACAAAATATGTTCAAAGTCGTTTGCTGCAGAATTGTCGTATGAGGGAAGTGGTTACTTAATCACCTGAGTGATGGTATAGAAGCAAATGTGTAGCTGCTTATGTGTGAGTATGTGAAGGGTGACTGTGAAGGGTGACTGTCCTGAATAGTTTATCTGAGTTATGTAATTAATGTTATACAATAACTCATTTTGAAATCAGGTAAGCTAATACAAGAGGCCAATGAGGACCAGTATAATGCAACTGCCAGAAGGCCAAAACCCCAAACCCTATGTTGTCTATCTTTTATAAAATTAATATGACTTAGAAGGTCACCAAAGAAATGTTTTTGTGCGAGCAAGAATTTCAAAATTTGACATTTATTTTCTTAAGGAAATGATTATCTAAATCTTGCACTCTGGGCATAGAGGGTAAAACAACCCCATTCCCTGGTGGCCCTGTTTTTTTACAAATCAACATGGCTTGAAGTAATCTCGTTGAGGTGTCACCCTAGGAACATTTCTACAAATACATTTGGAAATCGTCCTGATACTTTCAGGAGAAGAATTTTTAAGTTTTCACTTGCTGTGAAGTTTCATCCAAACTGACGCACTGCTTACAGAGAAGATTTTGACAGATGCACCAAGGATGATGGACAATGCACATCACATGACTGAAAAACGGTGATCACAATAACTCGCCACGTTTTTCGATGGATCAAAATAATTTGAAAAAAAACCTGTCATTTGTTTTGCTTTGAAATTGTGTTAAAATAATATTCCATCCGGTTATCTGGTTCACTACTTCTGAAGAAATGGTAAATGACCTTTTAAATGAGAAGATTAGTAAATCTTAAAGAAAACTCTGCCTCAGTCAACCTTTGAAAACATTTTTTGAAAAAGAAGAATTGCTCACGATTTTTCCAACAAACAAATTTACTACTATACCAAAATTTATGAATTTTATACAATGTATTTCTTCACATGCTTTTTAAAACAGATGAGTCTTAAATATAATATACTTTAAACGGTTTATAAGGCATTTCTATTTCAGTAAGGGTTTTCATTCATTCCACGTTATTAACCCATTTCCACATGCAGAGACGCCTTCTGACACATCTGCATCAGATGACTTTTTAAAGCATTGTAGCAAAAGGAGAAGTTGCTCATAATGAGCAATTTCTCCTTGAGCCACAATGTTTTTCAACTGAACTCTATTCAATCAAATATTTATCATTTGTACTGGTTTTCCATATTTTTGCATACATCTTTTTAAAGTTGTCTGCTGCAGAATTGGTGTATGTGGGCAAGGCTTAAAAGCTGCTAAGATTTTTACCTATACAATATTCATAAGATCTCAATACCTGCAGATATTGCTTTATGAATATTTTCCTGATTTATTAATGCTTATACCATTGGAAAGGTAATCCTATTCATTTAACTTGGCAGGGTCGTTTGATGAAAAGCAATAGCTTCATATGAACTTAAAAATACAAAAAGACACAGAGTCAAACAAAAATCAATCTTTTTAGATGAACCCTTTCGCTCTTGTGAATATATTTTGACACATCTGCAGCAGACAACTTTTTAAAACATTGTGAAAACATTGTGGCAAAAGGAAAAACAATTGCTTTATTCTACAATACTCTCTGAAATAAGGCCAAAACTCTCTGGTGTCTATAATGAATCGATTTCTAAATTATAATCTTAACCCTTTCCATATTATAGATACTTTCTAAAGCCTCTGCAGCAGACAGCCTTTTGAAAACATAGTGACAAAAGAAGAAAAGAGCAATTTCTCCTTTTGCCACAATGTTTTCAACTTATAGTCATAGGTTATCCATTCCATTATAGAGATTTCTATTTTTTAACCAAAATATGTTCAAAGTCGTCAACTGCAGAATTGTCGTATGAGGGAAAGGGTAATGGTACATAATTTAACGTATTAATTCTTTACATTTGTCTGGAATATTTGACCGAGATTTGGAATGAGATTGTAATGACTAGAAACTATACAAGACTAGCAGTTAACCCTTTCCCACATTAAAATCCTTAATGATATCTCTGCAGCAGACTACTTTTGAAAACAGTGTGGCAAAAGGAGAAATTGCTCATAATGTACAATTTCTCCTTTTACCACAATGTTTTCAACTCTATTTAGTAATATTACATTCATTTATAGAGTTTCCATGTTTTTTTACCTAAATGTTTCAAAGTCGTCTGTTGCAGATTTGCTGTATGAAGGGAAGGGTTATTGACATGTGTAAAAAGGCATTCTAGCCGCGGGCACGTCTGTCATGCATGTTTTTAACCCATTTCCTCATACGACAATTGTGCAGCAGACGACTTTGAACATATTTTGTCAACAAATAAAAAATCTCAAAAATTGTATGGATAACCAATGACCAAAAGTGGAAAACATTGTGACAAAAGGGGAAATTGCTCATCATGAGCAATTTCTTCTTTTGTCACAATGTTTTCAAAATTCGTCTGCTTCAGAGGCGTCAGAAAGCGTCTACATGAGGGAAAGGGAAACCAATCAATTTGGCTTGATCAATTTTAGTAGAGGTTCACCTGAGGCTAACTTAGTAAGTAGCATTTCTCCCATATTATCATGAAATCAAACAAGCAGATTCAGACGAGAAGAATATAAAATTGTCTTCATTTAACCCTTTCCCTCATATGACATTTCTGCAGCAGACGACTTTGAACATATTTTAACAAAAAGTAGAAAATCTCTATAATTGAATGGATAACCTATGGCTGAAAGTGGAAAACATTGTGGCAAAAAGAGAAATTGCTTGTTTTGAGCAATTTCTTCTTTTGTCACTATGTTTTCAAAAAGCCGTCTGCTGCAGAGGCGTCAGAAAGCGTCTATATGAGGGAAAGGGTTAACCAACTTTGTGTGAAGCCTCCTATCCTAGCAGCTGTTTTTAACCAATCAAGATGGTTTGTACAAATTTTGAAGAGAGTCAACAAATAATCTTTAAATGAGCCAAATACTCAGAGAGATCTAAAAATATGTGTAGCTTAAGTCAACAATAGACTTGCAAGTCAAGTCCTTTTAATTCATGCTGAAGTTTTAATATGGACTTATCCAGCTTTGGACTTGGAAGAGTTCATGGCCAATTCTAGGAATATTGTTATAAAAATGTTCAGGTAGGCATACAGCATTATAGAGCCTGGTCAGATGACAAAGATGCTGTGAAAGTCCAAGCTTTAAATCAGTGTCTAGCTTAACCCTTCCCCTCATACAACAATTCTGCAGCAGACAACTTTTAACATATTTTGTCAAAAAATAGAAAATCTCTATAATTGAATGGATAACCTATGACTAAAATTGGAAAACATTGTAGCAAAAGGAGAAATTGCTTGTTTTGAGCAATTTCTTTTTGTCACTTTGTTTTCAAAAAGCTGTCTGCTGAAGAGGCGTCAGAAAGCGCCTATATGAGGGAAAGGGTTAAAGAAGCCACAAATTAAATGTAAAGTGAAAGATTGAAGTGTTTGTATTTCAAAGTGTCAATACTATGAAAAGGGCAATCAAATATCTGATTTGAATGACTTAATTAATTTCCTGAATCCCTTTTGAATATCTGATATCGAGATATCTGATACAGAGGCCAGTAGAGAAGACTTGGTTTACCCAACTATGTTGCCTCTTTTATGTGTTAATGATGCTATTTCTTTAGTGAGAATATAACATTTGTATTTTTTTCTTTATTCTGTGTCTTTAAAGTCATACATGGTATATAATTAAAGGAACATTAGGTGGCAGGGGACACATTCGGATTTGGCCCCTGTCGATATTTTATATATTAGGTGTGCTTGAAAATGAACTGATTTCTTAACTATATAACACTATATGGCATTGATTTCTTTATTGACTTCTATCAATTGATGCATACAAAATGTGGAGAAAATACGAACATTTGTATTATGCTAGCTCATATCATGTTGAATAGCTTTCCAAGGGGAGGTCAATCTCAGTATCATTTGAGACTGTTGTGTGACGAGAATTCAGGTATTTCAAATAAGTTTTTCTACTAGAAGAATACTGATGACATGGTATTTTGCATACATTTCCTGGTTATGCATTGCTTGATTATTAAGTAAGTGTGCTTCAATTTTCTTTTGCATGTTTCCAGGAAGTAAGGACATGATTAGAAAATCTGCTGAAATAGTGTCATTTTAGCCCTCATTTTGGGTAGGTGGGATAGAATACACAGGGTTTGAAATTGTGTTCAGTTCTATCGAGTTGCTCAAATGTTACATGATTTTGAAAAACTGTTATATGCCATATATTGAGATATAGTTTTGACATTGTGATGGATGCTGTTTTGGAGAATTTCTCAAATAACATTTATTGGTCCGGACAAACTGAAAAGTTGCAAGTTTAGGGGTCCCCTGCCACCTTAACATTATGTTGCCTATATATCATAGAGTGGAGTCCTGGAACACTCCCAGAGTGGATACCAGCTGCAGTATAAGCATCCTACAGAACTTGTGCATATACACCCATAAATTCTGAAGTACATAATATACTGCTTCTGCAGCAGAAAACATGCTTGGTAAACAAAAACAAAATTTGTGGAAAATGGAGAAACTGCTCAAATAAATACCCTTCTTGGGTTTCGTCTTTTTTTTTTAACCCTTTCCCTCATATAGACGCTTTCTGACGCCTCTGCAGCAGACAGCTTTTTGAAAACATAGTGACAAAAGAAGAAATTGCACAAAACGTGCAATTTCTCATTTTGACACAATGTTTTCAACTTTTAGTCATAGGTTATCCATTCAATTATGGAGATTTTCTATGTTTTGACAAAATACGTTCAATGTCGTCTGCTGCAGAATTGTCATATGAGGGAAAGGGTTAAATTCATCCCCTTTCCAACTTGCAGACATATTTTGACGCATCTGTAGTACTGTGACATAGTCATAAATTCATAATGAGCAATTTTTCCTTATAGCAACAATATTTTTAAACTCTATTCAATAATTATACTTTCAATTATTGAGATTATCAATATTTAGACCCAGATATTTGCATTCGCCTGCTGCTGAGTAGTTGTATGTGAGAAAGGGTAAAGTGCAGAATTCAACACAATTTCTTTCAAACAGTGGACACACCTGAAGGCATGACAGGTTTGATTGTCTTCTATCAGGCAGGAAAATCAGTTATTTTGACAGAAATATACCCTGTAGTGTTAGTTTGATATGAATGTAATACATTGGGGTTTATTTGATATTACTTTTTGATTTTCTCCCTAATATAAAATGACTTTAGCGTAGTTAATATAAAAATATAAAATTTAAGATGTAACTTACTCTGGTAATTACTGCATATATGTTGACAAAAAATATGTCATGGAAATGGCTAGTTAAACATTTATATGGCTTGGAAGCAAAAATGTTGAATTAATGGTAGATTGTCCGTATTTGTGTTATAAACTTGATATATTAACTGCAGTACATAAAGTACTCCCCAGTTTTAGTGACCTCAAGAGTTTGATCTTTATATTGCAGTTAATGTAGCAAACACACAAACTTGCAACCAATTAACATTTAATTCAACTTATTTGCCTTCAATTCACTAATTTTGTATTTACAGTGCATCGTAGGGTTTACAGGGAAAGCAGCCTTTTTCTATGACCTACTTTGAGTCGAAGTATGTAAATTTGACCAGAATCAATGCAACCTGTATTTTAGGTATTAATAGCAAATGCACAAACATTATGATCAATGTTTTACATTGAAAAATATCAGTAAGTAATATAACAGAAACTCCAAACTGTTAACCCTTTCCCTCATACGACAATTCTGCAGCAGATTACTTTGAACATATTTTGTCAAGAAATGGAAAATCTCTATAATTGAATGGATAACCTATGACTAAAAGTTGAAAAACATTGTGGCAAAAGGAGAAATTGCTCGTTTTGAGCAATTTCTTCTTTAGTCACTATGTTTTCAAAAAGCTGTCTGCTGCAGAGGCGTCAGAAAGCGTCTATATGAGGGAAAGGGTTAACTATCAAACTAACATTCACAGGACACAATCTGACTTACGCCATATAACCTCCAACCTGTCAGAGGAACTTTTCATGCCTTCACTGAGAAATCGTTGTATTTAATGTATTTTTACAGACAGCCCTAATTTGACATCATTTCTTTCAAACAATGGACACATCTGAAGTTCAGATACATGTGTCCATTGTTTGAAAGAAATCATGTCAAATTAAGGCCGTCAGTAAAAACACATTAAAAATGTTTTCTTTCAACAGGCTGAATTTATAGCAGTTTCACTTTTTTTTATATCCCAAATTTGTTTATTGATTATACTCTAACTTTCAAATTGATAATGTTGTGCATAATTTAAAGATAAGATGGTTGTGCACTTATAAGTAAAAGCTGTACATGATTAAAGGGTTGTGACCAATCCAAACAAGTAAATGACAGTACTGCAAGAATAAAAATGATAAGCTGAAAATGGCACATTATTCTGTCAAACCTCACTTTAGTTCTAGAGTTATAAAGTTATATCAAAATCCATTCAAGCATGTGGTAGACACAGCCCAGACACGTCAGGAAAGCCTGAGAATGTTTAAGCCCAAATTGTGACCTTGACCTTGAGAGTAGGTGTCTGGGTAATGTGCATGACACATAATCTTGTTATGGAGAATAATTGTATGAAGTAATATCAAAATCCATTCAAGCATGTTGAAGATACAACCTGGACACCAAATTACGGCCGGACAATGTTGAACCCAAACTGAAACCTTGACCTTGGGAGTAGGTCTGGGTGTTATGCATGTTACATTATCTTATTATGGAGAATAATTGTGTATAGTAATATCGAAATCCATTCAAGCATGTGGAAGATACAGCCTGGACACAAAATTACAGGTGGACATCGTTTGACCCAAAACTGCGACCTTGACCTTGGGAGTAGGTGGCTGGGTGATGTGCATGACTTGTTAAGGAGAATACTTGTGTGGAATAAAATCAAAACACATTTAGTTATTGGGAAGATACAGCTCCGACACAAAATTTTGATTGAACTGACATACGGACAAACTGTGACCTTGACCTTGGGAGAAGGTGGCCGTTTGATGTGCATGACACATCATCTTGTTATGGAGAATAATTGTGTGAAGTGATATCAAAATCCATTCAAGCATGTGAAAGATACAGTCTGATACAGACTGACAGATGGGAGCAAACCTATAGTCCCTGAACGGTCTCCTACTGGTAGGGGACTAATAACATTATTGTTTAACAAACGCCTTGAAACTTTTGACACCAATATGTTGAGACTTGAGACAACAAAATCAACAATGCGATATAACTCTTCAAATTGAAAATCACATGCAAAAAAAAAAGGAAACCGATTTATGTCCGTGTACGATAATGTCACTGAAACTGGACAGTTTATGAATACAACAAATCTGCAGCAGACGACTTTGAAAACATCTATGCAGAAGAGTAGAAAAGCTCTGTAGAGGAAAGTATGATTATGAGAGTTGAAAACATAATGGTAAAATATATATGCTCATCCTTAGTCGTCTGCTAGCGCTAGTGGCAAAGGGTTAAATTTCATAAAGATGACAAATTGGTAAACATCATACACAATTCACAAGATCTTTACGTGAAATTAATCTATACATACGTGTATCACATTACAAAGACGAGCTGTGTAAACGATCTAACTATTCTATATATCATTACCATTGATAAATTTACTTACCGGGGATGTAAAATGACACTTTTGACCACGCCTCAGAAAACAAGGAAGTCACACAATGTTTATGTTGTTTGAGTGACGTCCCTTAATTTGCTATAAAACCGCGACCTGTATTTTCGATACTTCTCGGTTTCGTCTGTGTATTTTTTGCTACCAAAACATACCTTGATTTGAGCAGGAACAATTTAACTTATTTGGTTGCATCTGTATTGGTATGCTGAATGAAACAAATTCTTGCATGAAGTTTGACAGCAGATGTTTCGATAATGTATGATTCTTTGCAGGACAAGATCTAAAACTGTCAACTCAGATGCCGTTTCTAAACTGGTTCCGATTATTGACTGTTCAAACAAATGAACGCTTTTCTAATATGACACAATATCATCATGACTAATCTTTCCACTGATAGGGGAAGAATTGTTGGGTAAATTATTTATTCTGTTATAAAAGTACTAAGCTGCGAAAGTCTCATGTCAGGTTATTACCCCTGAAATTCTAGAAAATTTAAATTTATTTCGAACAGCAAATATTATTAGTTATTGGGTTTGTTACTGACCCACTACGGAAATATAGGGGGTCTGTAGGATTAATCCTAGTGGGTCAGTAGTCGACAATATGGCCGCCATTCATCGATTCTTCCTTTAAAATCACCTTTTTCTATCCCAAAATCACGGAAATCACTAACAATATTACAACTGTAAATTGTGTTTATGAAAATGAACACAATATAACTGATTTATTTCATCAACCACCTTTCATGACCAAGTTTCATTTCATTATTAAAGTGGGTTTAATACTAGGAATTTTAAAAATATTGGAACCGAATACTAGGAAAATGACGTCACGTCAGCGGTTTTTGACGTCATAACGCTAGTCATTTGGCGCCAAAACCCGTAAATTGGGAATTTTACTGACCCACTATAGAAATTTAGGGGGTCACCACGTGACTGCTCTTGTCCAATGAAATCGCTAGTTTCTAGTGGGAGGTGAAATAATATTAGTTATTTGGTCTGTTACTGACCCACTACGGAAAAATAGGGGGTCTGTGGAATTTATAGGGGGCGAGGCGTTAGCCGAGTCCCCCTATACATTCAACATACCCCCTATTTTTCAGTAGTGGGTCAGTAACAGACCAAATAACTGATTTATTTCATCGACCACCTTTCATGAGCAAAAAAAAATGATACTCTTTCATTTACATTAACATTTACAATATTTATAGATGAAATTTACGGGTTTTGGCGCCAAATCACTAGCGTTATGACGTCAAACCGATGACGTGACGTAATTTTCTTAGTATTTGGTCCCAGTATTTTTAAAATTCCTAGTAGATCTACTAAACCCACTTTAATAATGAAATGAAACAATATCAATTTGTTTTGTTCATGAAAGGTGGTTGATGAAATAAATCAGTTATATGGTCTGTTACTGACCCACTACGGGAAAAAAACTAACAAGCGTAGACTAGGACATGCATTATATTTATACATTCATTGATTTTTTTTCTATGGAAAGGGAAGTTACTTTGCATGATATTCAACTTCGTAGTCGTTATGATTATATTGTAAACAAATCGCTGTTAAAAATATCAAGATATTATACAGTGTATAGATCTATTTTAACATAGGCAACTGAAAAAACTTCCAGTCAGCTTGATCTGAGAATAGACGCCATATATAATTTACTCACCCCCTATGGAATTTACTCACCCCCTATAGAAATATAGGGGGTGTGCACGTGACAGGCTTTAACCAATGAAATTGCTAGAATTTCGTGGGAGGCGAAATAAAATTGATTATTTTGTTGGCTGGAACAGGGACACTATATTACAATATAGTGTCCCTGGCTGGAATAAGGAAGAAATTAAGACAAATTCTTGAGAAAAAACATAGATATTTTCATAGATTTTTGTTTTTTTTGTTTTACTCAGTTTTCAGCATTATTTCAATTATATCACAGCATCAGTTCCAAAGGGGACCAGCACGAATTTTTAGTCATATATAGTGCCTATATTTACACTATATATATGACTAAAAATTCGTGCTGGTCCCCTTTGATCAGTTCACTTATTAATGATCACCGTGTAAACAAAGGTTAGGAAACGTGCAAGATCACTCCACCATGATCGTCTTGCCTTGGGATTGAACCAGGTTTCTCAAAAATTCTCATAAACATGAGCCACCTTTAATAGATGTCTTAAATGATGTTATAAATGCCTCCTTAATAATATTCAAGTGATAACCAACACGCACATGCATAAGTTTAACATGTTGGCTGCAGATTTTTTTAAAGCATTGTGGAAAATGGAGAAATTGCTCACAATGTACAATTCCTCCTTTTACCAAAATGTTTTGAACTAAATTTAATTTTTCTTCCATTTATAGAAATATTCCATATTTCAAATGCAGATTTGATGTATATGTGAAAGGGTTTAACCCTCCCCCTCATGCAGATGCCTCTGCAGCAGACAGCTTTTTGAAAACATAGTGACAAAAGAATTTGTCCTTTTGCCACAATGTTTTCCACTTTTAGTCATAGGTAATGCATTCAATTATAGAGATTTTCTATTTTCTGACACAAAATATGTTCAAAGTCATCTGCTGCAGATTTGTCGTATGAGGGAAAGGGTTAAGAAACAAGAGGGCCAAGATGGCCCTAAATCGATCACCTAATTGATAGTAAATTAGTAGCAAATATTTAACTGCAAATATCTGGGAAAATTTGATCAAGGAGTGCAAATGAAACTGCAAGAAGTGGACACTTCTCAAGAAACAGCTTATCAGTAAAGGCCATTTATATCTTGAAATCTAACAAGAACTTTAATAAGAATGGAATTATAAAGTTTTTGTAATTTTGCACCTTTCCTTATGCCACCTTGCTGCCCTGTTTTTCAACGAAATCAATATGGCTTCAACAGTTTATTTAGAGGGTCACCAATCAAAATGGCTTAACCCTTTCCCTGATACGACAATTCTGCAGCAGACGACTTTGAACGTATTGAATGGATAACCTATGACAAAAAGTGGAAAACATGGTGGCAAAAGGAGAAATTGCACGTTTTGTGCAATTTCTTCTTTTGTCACTATGTTTTCAAAGAGCCTTCTGCTGCAGAGGCGTCAGAAAGCGTATATATAAGAGAAAGGGTTAAACAAATTAAATAGAGGATCATTACAGTAAGATTCGTATTATATTTTCTTAAAATCAGACAAACACTTTCATAAAAATGGAATTTTCAAATTTTGTCATTTTGCCCCTTTTCTGATGCCGCCTGACTGCCATGTTTTTTGACCAATCAGTATGGCTTGAACAATTTTTATAGAGGGTCACCCAAGGAACATTTCTACCAAATTATATTTAAATCTGACTGGCAGATTCGGAGAAGAAGATTTTTAGTTTGGACATTTTGTCCCCTTCCTGATGCCGCAGCAACCAAAGTTCTCAATGGAATTTTATTCTTTGAACAAATTTGAAAGAGGACCTTCAAAGGAACATTCCTGTGATGTTTTGTGGAAATTGGTCTATTGGAATGGTAGGAGTTGGTTGTCATTTGTAGCTAAAAGTTCAATCTACCCCTTTTGTTATGACGCCTGGTTGCTATGATTGTGTAACCCATCAAAATGGCTTAAACAAATTAATCAGACAAGCACTTTCATAAAAATGGAATTTTCAAATTTTGTCATTTTGCCCCTTTTCTGATGCCGCCTGACTGTCATGTTTTTCGACCAATCAGTATGGCTTGAACAATTTTTATAGAGGGTCACCTAAGGAACATTTCTACCAAATTATATTTGAATCTGACAGGCAGATTCGGAGGAGAAGATTTTTAAAGTTTGGACATTTTGTCCCCTTTCTGATGCCGCAGCAACCAAAGTTCTCAATGGAATTTAAATCTTTGAACAATTTTGAAAGAGGACCACCAAAGGAACATTCCTGTGATGTTTGGTGGAAATTGTTATTGCGGTTCAGGAGGAGATGATGTTTAAAGCTAAAAGTTAACGACGGACGACAGACGACGGACACAGAGTGATCAGAATAGCTCACCTTGAGCCTTTGGCTCTAGGTGATCTAAAAAGTGAATCTCAATGCTACCTATCACTCAAACAGAGCATCAAAAAAAGTATTGCTGGATTTTGACAAGGCTTCTTTTCTCACAAAATTGTTACACTGAAAGATCATTCTAGACAGGTTGCATTCATATAACAATGCATTGATGGTAACGACACGACACACAGCATAGCCAGAAAACAGGGTTTTCAAATGTGACCATAACAATTTATTTTAGTAACACCGACCATGACCCAATGACACCCAAAACAATCCAAGGTTTCTATCTCAACTACCTGTCTATGAAATTTGGTTAAAATTAGTAAAGTCTTCAGAAACTTAATGAGCTGAACCGAAAATTAGATGCCTATCTAAGCTACACCTACATTCTACTTTGTTGAAAACCTGGTCAATAAACAACCAGAGTATTTGAAGGAAAGCATGTGTTGTCCGCCAATAACTGCAAGTCAAAACATGAAAGACAGATGTTGAAGAGCTGATCCCTAAAATGTCACCAGGTAAGCGGTTAAAGGTAAAAAGTTCTAAGACAAGTCTTATTAAACTATGAAAATGATTTATTGTTTCCGATATTTACAGTGATTAAATGAAATGCATAAATACATATGACAATGAGTGATGGCTTTATTTCAATCTATTAGCATTGATGTTGTCAATAAAGACAACATATTTTTCATTAGGATTTTATAGAAGTTAAAAACATTATCGATTTACTTAGAACAATAAAACAAAACTTGAGTATCAATAATTTGACATATTGTATAACAGAAATTATATGCTTCTTGTAGACTCAACCGAATGAAAACATGTTAAGAACAGAATGGAAAATGTTAAGTGTAGATGAATGAAAAGTATCAAAAATACGAGCTGTTTCTGCCTTTTTTTTTATAATGCTTTCTTTAGTACCTATGCTGAGAAATAGTTTGCGCATCAAGAAAGTTTTCTCAACTGAACCCTTTCCCATTCCCACATACAGCAAATCCGTAGTCGACGACTTTGAATAACTATATACAAAAATGTGAAAAATCTTCATAATTGAGTTTAATTATTAAAAAGAGTTGAAAGAGTTGTTTTGAGCAATTTCTTCATTTGTCACAATGTTTTCAAAAGTCGTCTGCTGCAGAGGTGTCAGAAAGTGTCTGTATATATGGAAAGATTAAACTACATCTTTTCAAGCTAAGTATGCTTACAGGAATGTAACGGACAAAGCAACATGGCTTTCAAAGATGTAGAAAGGATAATCATATTTCTTAAGACCTTTCCCAGATACCGATGCTTTCTGACGCCTCTGCAGCAGACATCTGAAAACATTGTGGCAAACGGAGAAATTGATAATTATGAGTATTATGTACCTTCATTTAAAGGGAGTTTCAATTTTTTTAGGATATGTTTTCAAAGTTGTCTGCTGCAGATGTGTTGTATGCAGGAAAGGGTTAATAATAATTCAAATGCACGATTGAGCCCGTCCCATTGGAAAAGGTAAAAGTTGGTATCAGATCATATTGTACTTCTGTTTAGTCTTACCAGAATCTACACAAGTTGACAGAAGATTCTAACACGTTTGTGAAAGTAATATGTGAACAGTGTAGATATTAACCCTTTCCCTCTTATAGACGCTTTCTGACGCCTCTGCAGCACAGCTTTTTAAAAACATAGTGACAAAAGAAGAAATTGCACAGAACGTGCAATTTCTCCTTTTGCCACAATGTTTTCCACTTTAAGTCATAGGTTATCCATTCAATTATGGAGATTTTCTATCTATTGACAAAATACGTTCAGTGGTCTGCTGCAGAATTGTCGTATGAGGGAAAGGGTTAATGAAACTGTACATATACACTGGTTGATCTGGATCTAAAGAGTTCACAAAAGTGAACTTGTACCCTTTTCAATTGGCAGGTTAATATTTTAAGAATAGTTTTTTAAATAAACGCATTGTATTTACATATTGACAAATTCTGACAAAGCAGAAAGTTTATTATCCCAATGACATACATATAACTGTTTAAAAATATACATGTTTTGTTTTTCATAACCTTTCTCATACACAACTAGGCAACAAAACTAGGAAAACCTCTATAAACTAGAATGGAGTGCTCCTCGGAGCATGTGTGTCTGTCACCTGCACCTGCTCATTGAAAGTGTGACGGACAGACAGACGCAGGACAAAAAAAAAAGTAATCCCTAAGTGCCTACCATGCTACGCAGGGTGACACAATAAAAGTAACTATCGAATATAGTTGAGCACATGTGGTAATATGAGAAATTGCTCATCATCAGAAATGTTTCCTTTGGCCATAATGCTTTAAATGTATTCGTAAGTCATCTGCTGCCGATGTCAAATTGAGGGAAAGGATTAACCCTTTCCTTCATTCGACAATTCTGCAGCAGACGACTTTGAACATATTTTGTCAAAAAAAAAAATCTCTATAATTGAATGGATAACCTATGACTAAAAGTGGAAACCATTGTGGCAAAAGAAAATATTGCTTGTTTTTGAGCAATTTCTTCTTTTGTCACTATGTTTTCAAAAGGCTGTCTGCTGCAGAGGCGTCAGAAAGCGTCTATATGAGGGAAAGAGTTAAAAGAACCGATGCCTTATGCAGTTACTGATTTTTTTCAAAGAACCAAATGATGTAGATCAAGATAATATCAGAAGATATCAGAAATTATGATTTTTCTGTTAATTATTTTGGCAGATTAAAATATTATGGCAATATTCCCTCATACGACAATTCTGCAGCAGACGACTTTGAACATATTTTGTCAAAAATAGAAAATCTCTACAATTGAATGGACAACCTATGACTAAAAGTGGAAAACATTGTGTCAAAAGGAGAAATTGCATGTTCTTCTTTTGTCACTATGTTTTCAAAAAGCCGTCTGCTGCGGAGGCGTCAGAACGCGTCTATATGAGGGAAAGTGTTAAACAAGACATTTCAATAGTGGTTCAGACCATTGTAAGATAAGTAATACTTGTTCTTTATAAATAATGTGTCCTTTTCCAGCTACATTTTCTTCTCAATCCTAAAATATTGATCTTTTAATTAACCCTTTCTCTAATATAAACGCTTTCGGACGCCTCTGCAGCAGACAGCTTTTTGAAAACATAGTGGCAAAAGAAGAAATTGCACAAAACGTGCAATTTCTCCTTTTGCCACAATGTTTTCCACTTTTCGTCATAGGTTATCCATTCAATTATGGAGATTTTCTATGTTTTGACAAAATATGTTCAAAGTCGTCTGCTGCAGAATTGTCGTATGAGGGAAAGCTGCAGCTGACAAATTTGAAAACATACATGCAAAATAAGGAAATGAAAGTACAATCATTGGCAAGAGTTGAAAACATTGTGGCAGACAGAAAAGCGCTCATTATAAGCATCTTATCTATACTATGCCACAATATTTTCAAGTGTTCTGCAGAAGGCATAAACAAAATGCATCTGTATGGGGAGAGAGCAAGTGTTCTGCTGCAGAGGCGTAAACAAAATGCATCTGTATGGGGGCAGAGCAAGTGTCAGGGCTGTACAAATCCCATAGCCCGACGTCCGGGACAAGTCATAAATCGCATCGGGCAAGTCGCTAATTGCAACATCTCAGTCCCAGACAAGTGGCATTTTCCAAAAATCCACGTCCCATTATATCAACCCATTTACGTAACAGTGAATGTAAATTCCTGTGTCTGGTAGCCCGTCTTAATTACCAACACACATGTCTGTCGTGTATAAATTTGATTGTATGTTACATGCGAAAAACAACTCGCGCGTGACCATAACAAATCAATAACAGTAGGCGGAGTTACCCACCTGTCAGATCGAGTGATTTCAGCCAACCAAATCGCGTCAGTAATAGTCGATTAACGTGATATATATGTATCCAATAAGGCTGTCCAAACATAAGTGACAATTGTTCCTTGGGGCTGTGTTATTTCATGAAAGCTAGGGAATTACCTATGGATCGGTCTCATTAAAATATTCCCTTAAATGTATTTTGATCCATATTTCTACTTTCGGAATGCGATGTTTGCAAACTGGTGCAAACCGGTTCAGAAAGACTTGGAAGAAATTTTCGCCATGCAGAAGTTAATAAAATAAATTTGATCCAAATTAAAGACAATACGACGACTGCTAAAAATTATCTTGCCGTTTATCAATTTGAAATACCTTCAAGATCGACATAATATTCTTAATATCAGGGACACAAAGAAAATTGTTTGGAATGAAATTGGGTGAATGACATTCGCGACCTGACGACCCCGATGTTTACATTCAACGCTGTTTACCGATTTCTAATTCTCAAAGTAGGGAACTATGATTAACATTGCGCAATCATCAAAATGGCGGCTATGTTGCGAATAATACTGTAACACCAATCTGACTAAAGTACACGATCTGACTATATGTAAATGCGTAGCGTTTATAGGAGATGATTTTAATGAGATTGACCGCAACACATGAAACAAATTAAACGTTTTGTTGTCTTTCATTTTTTTTTGACAATATTTATTTATTTAATAACTACATTGAACCCGATAAATTTGACTTTTGGTTAATAAAATTGAATTTATTTAATGTCTTTCTTTGTAAAACCGACCCTTGTATCGAACACTGCCCTGTTTCGGTGAGGGACCTAAATCGGTGACCTTATTATTTTGTTATCTTCAATTTGAAAAGTGCTATTGCATCATTTGACTATGTTGTCTCAAGTTTAACATTTCTGTCAATAGCTTTTGAATCTTTTGTAAATATGGATAAAATACATACATTTTATGCAGAATATTTCAAATAACCTAGTGAAAAATAATCTCTTTTCCAAATTTCATTTTTTTTAACTGAATGCTGCACTACAGGTCTTTTGCAATAATGTTATTTGAATTGGTCACTACCCTTAAATCATGTACATTGTGTGCTCTTAATGTTATCTTTATACAGAACTAGACAAAAACCCACTAAAAAACAATTAAAACACTCAAGAAACCGCGATCCGGGCTACCACACAATTCTTAAATTTGTCGCATGTTAAACTTGGTGTGCAGAAAAGTGGGAAAAGTGAGAATCTTAGCAGGACAAGTGGCATTCTGAAAGTCACTTGTCCTGGACAAGTGGCTGAATTTTTTTTTTTGTACAGCCCTGAGTGTTCTGCTGCAGTGGCGTAAACAGAATGCATCTGTATGGGGGCAGAGCAAGTGTTCTGCTGCAATGGACAAAATGCATCTGTATGGGGGGGGGGGGGAAATGGAACAGTTTGGTGGGTGAATACTATCCGGGTTTGAGCTGAATACTGACCATGGACACCTGAATATTTGTCTCAGACCACATGTCTTTAACCCCTTTTCCTCATATAGATGCTTTCTGACGCCTCTGCAGCAGACGGCTTTTTGAAAACATAGTGACAAAAGAAGACATTGCTCAAAACAAACTATCACTGAAGATGATAAATATCCCCTTAACAGCACCTTGACCTACACCATTACTTAATAAGTAAAAGGGCCATAACTCTGTAAAATAACATGTAATTGTAACACCTTTAGGATATGCACATCTCCTTTCGGTATAGAAGCTTCATGCAAAATATTATTGAATTCCACCCAGTGGTTTGTAAGAAATAGGCCGGACAAAATATGGCTTCCATTACTATGGCTTCCGACCGACTGACCACCAGTGAATATGGCTTCCGACCGTCCTACACAGTGACTCCCATATACCCCCTCTTCTTTGAAGGGGGTATAATTACTCCCAAGTACACACAATTGATCATTTAAACTTTTGTGAAAAAGAAGTTTATGATGCTTTTTTTAAACCCTTTCCCACATAAATCAAATCCACAGCTGTTGACTTTGTAACATTTAGTCAACTATTTATAAATGAAAGAACACTTCTTGAAAAACATTAAAAACATCCTGGTTAAAGGTGTAATTGCTTAATATGAGCAATTTATTCTTTTTGCCATAATGTTTTTTAAAGTCGTCTGCTGCAGGTGTCAGAAAGTGTCTGTTTGTGGGAAAGGGTTAAAATCCTCTCCTTGTCTTTGAGGGCTGTTCCAGGAAAAAATCTCTAGTGGGGAGGAACTGCGAGCTATTTTTATTTGGTGGGTGGGGTGGGGTGGGGCGATATTTTTTGTAATTAAAAATAAAATTATTGCCCAAAATATTATTTAAAATTTGATAGGTGGTACCCTTAAAATTTGTTGTCGTTCCTCCCCCTAGACATTTTTTCATGGAACAGACCTGACTGAAAAATGCAAAACACTTGATAAAATGTAGAAATTAGAAGCAGTTTCATTAATAAGGTACACCGTTTCTGTCCAAACTTCTAGACTTTCGCTTATTCTTGTGCTTTTTACGCTCCCTAGACTTTGACCTTGACCTATGCTTCTTCGACTTTTTCTCCTTTGAACTGTGTTTCCCAGAATGCCTTTCACGGGACTGCGACCTTGACTTTTTTTTACTATGTTTATCATGCGACTTAGAACTATGTTTATGGGGATGTCTTTCTTTTGATTTTGACCTTTGCCTGAACTTTTCTCTAGGAGGGGACATCTTCCTTTCTTTCAGTTGGTGGCGTTCCCTAGAATGAGATCTTGATCTGTTTCCATGGCGATCCTTTTCCCTGATTTGTCTCTCCCTTTCCATTTGTAATTCTCTTGCAAAGTCTATAGGAGAGCCTCCCCGGTGTGATTGGGAGCCACCTCTGCGTGCAGCAGGAGACCCACCCCTTCTTTGAGGAGATCTTGATCGTCTGAACCTGTATAAAACCAAACAAAATAATTCATCATATATATGGGTCTAATTTATGTAAAACATCATAAGTCTGATATTAAATAATATATTGCTGCAATTTTTCAATTGTTTCTATAAAGGACTCATGCTGTCATTCGCAATTTGAACCATTGATGAGTAATGGTCCTTACAAAGAACTGAATTGGGCAAGAACTTCATGCAGAAAGAAAAATTGGCTCAAGAAAATTGGCCAGTGTGACCCACGCAATATATAACAAAATAAACGATGGGAATAAACAAGAACGCAGCGAAGCGAACGCCAGTCCAATTTTTTTCTTAGTTGAAATAGGGACACTACTGAATAAATATTAAACCCCGAGTTATGTGACCTGGTATAGACATGTGTATTGTTCCTAGGAACACGCGTTGAACATTTTTATAGTAATGAGGTAAGGGTAAAAGTTTTGTAACGACAATGATGCCAAGGGTATCACAATAGCTAATAAGATGATTTACAACTAAAAACAATTATTAAAATCAATATAAATTGCCACACAGTCTGATCAGGATCAACAAACAAAATAAGGGATGATTAATAATCCTTTAGTAAAGAATGAAACCACTTAACATTAGTGAAGGAATGTATGTGCTGATCTTTGTCTTAATAAGTGGCAAATATCTTATTAAAGATCTTTTATCTTTTATATAATAGTTGATGTTCATTTAACCCTCTTACAACAAAGCTGCAACAGACGACTGTGAAAACATCTACAGTAGCAAAATATTGAAAACTTTATAAATGAGAGTTAAATTAATGTCTCAAATTGAAAACATTTTGACAATAGGAGAAATTGGTCATTATGAGCAATTTCTTCTTTTACCACTATGTGTTCAAAATTCGTCTGCTACAGGCGAGTGAAATTGCATATGCAAGTTGGAAAGGCTTTTTAAGAATACATCTGACTTACCTGGGTGGTGAGGGTCTGTGTCTAGGTGCTGAATGTCGTTGAGGTGACCTGTGTCTGGGAGGTGATCGACGAGAGGGCGGAGACCTTCGTGGTGCAGGGGGTCTCGATCTGTGCGGAGGGGTTGGTGATCTGGAATTATAAAAAAATATTAGTTTAGTTGATAACGTTTCAGAGCAGTGGATAATAGTAGAATATTTATTAGTTTCATGTTCTAAAATACTTATTTGACACTGAAACCCTTTTAAAAGTTTCATCATTCATTGTCTCCACTTTGATTTAAAGAAGCTAAAAATAGAAAGGATTAATAAATTACCATTTCTCAAGAAATCTATTGGGAGTGGTGAAAGGTTTTTTAAACATCACTATGGATGGATTGACAGATCAGTCAATCAAATAATTCTGAATTATTCCAAGACAAGTTTTACAGTTTTCCTTAACATGATCTTATAACTCTTTCACCAATTATGACGCATTTGCGGCGGACAACTTTTGAAAACACCTTATGGTATATGCAACCATTCTAGATTTAGATGGGTAAACACACTATTTGATCTGAAGCTGCACTGATCACCAGTAAATCACAGGAACTTTCACTAATTTCAGACAAACGAAGACGACTGGGATAGTATAGCATGCGTACAAAGGCAGATTTTAATCATAAACAGACAAAATTAATATGCCTTTGCAGCCAAATACATTTGTAACATTGAAACCAGAGTAGAAATTGCTCATCATGAACAATTTCACCTTTCGCCACAATGCTTTCAACTCTGGTGTCTAATCTAGGATTCGAAAACATGGGAATTTTATCGAAAAAAATTATTTTATGAACAAATTTAGGCATGTTTCCTCCTTTGTCTATTTAAAATATTCCTGCTTCCATACAAATTTTTGGGGGAATATTCAAAACAGTGTGAGAATTAGCATGATAGCCCACTCCTAGATTGGACACTTCAACACCAATTCATAATTAAATGTTCTTTTTCAGAGATTTTCAAATTTGTTGTATATGGGAAAGGGTTAAGAAGAATTTTTCTGAGAAAAACATGTGTCAAATGCCAATAGGTGACCCATGACAAGGCAGGAAACACAAAAAATATTTTTTACCTTTTTCTTGTAGCAGCATGCGATGCATATTTCTCAGCTTCTCCAAAATTAACCTCATCATCTGCGATATGTCTAACCTCGACAACTGGCGGCGGAGGTGGTGCTTCTTGTAGATTTTTAGCCTTGAACTTTATAACCAAATCCTTCTGTACTGGGACAGGTATTCGGGGAAACAATGTGGAGTACCATTCAAGTTTTGTTAACAGCTGTCTAGCCATCTCTCCAATTGTCATGATATGTCCTCCACCAGCTTTAACATCAACTTCCTGAAATCACACAATAAATAAAGGCTTCTTTAGTAATACTGTAGGTAGAGAGTGATGAATGACTTGGTTCCGGGTTTGCTCTAGGCCTCTGTGGACAGTAAAGCACATGTAAACATTAACATTTTTAACAAGATAACTGTCAAATGGCTGAAGAACTTATTTCATTTAGACATAAATTTACTAAATATGATGTTTACAGTATCATCTGCTTTGAAATTATTGTTTAAAAGATAAAAAGGAGCAATTTCTCCTTTTATCAGTTTTCAAAATTTGATTGCTACAGTGGCATCTTATTTCATATGTTTTTATGTTTTATGGGGCATTGAAAGCCTGTCATTTAACCTGTCGTCATCTGTATCCTACAAAATTATCAGAGGTAAAATAATTTGCCTTTTTCTATTTTTTCTCTCCACAAGTCCAAAAATCTCAAAACGAGCATTGCATCAATAAAAAGAAGAACATAATTATTACAATAGCATTACTCACAATTTTCTAAATTTATTATTGTCCTTATAATTGACATTAACTCATTCATAAATTTATCATTATTAGAAAATGATTTATTCAGGCCTGATAAAAAAGTTGTTTTGTACAGCTGATACAGATTCAAACATTTCGGTAGAATTTATGCAGACAGCGAAACTTAATACAATTAACACTTGCCTTTCAACAATTGCATTAATGTTAATAGAAGACTCAATGACTGTAAAGCATGAAAATCACAAATAAATTTTTCATTATCAGAATTCAGAATATCAAACAATGTCCATCTTAATTCTTGTTCAGAAAAGTTTATCATCAAGACAACTATCCATAATAGTAAAATTGATGAACAAGGTATTCAATATGACAGCCGTTTTACTGGTATATAAAATATCTTCATTACACATATTCAGACAGTTAACAGAAGTAATAATGATAATGATTATGAATTAACACCATTTTATAAATCTGAGCTTCTGAACAACTGTTTATGAGAGCTGAACATGTATTTTTGCCAGAATTGTTTTATTTCAGGAAGTTAATTAAATTCCTTGATATAATTTTATTACAGCTCTAAACATTTAATACATGTCTGAGGAAAGAATGCCATATCTACAAAAGTGGAACTGTAATTTTGACATGAAGTTAAAAAGCAAATTTCCTATTTTTTCATTTACATTTTTTCGGACTGCAGAGGCATCAAAAGCCCATCTGTAGCCGTTAAGAGTTAGCATGCAAACCCTATCTGTATCAGTTAGAGTTAGCATGCAAACCCTATCTACAAAATCATTTGAAGTCCATCAGATTAACCCTTACCAACATACAACAAATCTGCAAAATACAACATCAAAGAACCGTAAGACAAAATATGGAAAATCTAATCATATGAAAATATAAGTGAATAGAGTTGAAAACAAGAGTGTCAAAGGAAGATATTATGAGCAATTTCTTAGATTGCCGCAATATTTCAAAGATCACCTACGACAGATGTGTCAAAAAAGCATCTGTATGTAGGAAGGGGTTAATGCCGTGAATTGCAATGACTTTTATTAGATCCAGAAATATTCTCAGAATGCAGAATATCAGGATTATCAAAGATTTTAAATGAACTCTAATACATTAATGAAATGTTAGCGTATTCTCCTGTTATCCTCGAGACAAAAAAAAAACATATCAAAAATCATAATTACGACACACAGGCCCCTTCCGCCTGCATATCGCGGTAGTAATGAATTATAACCTCGTATAATTATGAGGTCCCTCGACTATGGACACATCTGAAAGTACTGGACCACTGGTGAAGTCTAGAGCAACCCCCTGTAGGTACAAAATATAGATTTGGTAAAGTATCAATTAACCCACTGGTACAGAAAAGAGAACGATAGAGCTTAAGAAAATTTAAACTTGTACAGGTCATTTAGGATATATGAGCCAGTGCATGTTGGTATATCTGAACAGTGTAGGGTCAGATCAGCCTGTCCACTTGCTCATTCTTGCCCGAGTCAACACAAGTTGTTAGAAGCTTCTAACAAGCTTAGGTTAGTAAACTATATGTAGATCTTGATCTACACTGTTCACAAATTGTACCTTTTCACGGGCTCACAAGAGCGATTCAAATAATCAGCACCGAAACGGATTTTGATTGATTTCATAGTTAGTAACCAGCATCTTACTGTTTTCTTTTTGATAAATTTAGTAGCAGGAAAGTTATAACTGCAGTGTGTTTATAACACATTTTGGACATTACCCATAACTGATACAAAATCAATTAACATTGCATTAACCATCAACTTCAAGTTATTAAAGTAAATAATGCCTAGCATGCATGTTAAATGAATTCCAATTCATGGTGTTCTTAATTTGTTCTCTTAAATATTCACTGTTTGCAAATTGGTAAAAGTAGATGACAGATAGATTGAGTGGAAGGGAAATTCATAAATAGAGGATTAAGAAAAACCATTGCTATACTCACCAAACAAAATACAACGCTCGGAACCCTCTCGACATGTTGCCGCAAAGAGTATGTTTTTATGTGCTGTGCATGTGTGCATGTATTTTGATGCATTTAATGATAAGTTTACCCATTAAACTTAACCCTCTCCCACATACGACAAATCTGCAGCAGACGATTTTATAAAAAATATGGGCAAAGCAATAGAAAATTTCAACAAATGAAAGTATATTCAATGAATAGAGTTGAAAACATGTGACAAAATGAGAAATTGCTTGTTATGAACAATTTCTTATTTAACAACAATGTTTTCAAATATCATCTTCTGCAGATGCATCAAGGGTGTCTACAAGTGGAAAAGAGATAAGGAATCTTTAAAAGCCGCCTTGAATTTCAACTGTCGGTGCAATCATTCTCTTACAGAGGTCCAGATAAGGAGGTGTATTCAGCTATTTTCTCTCTTATTATTAAAGCAAACCCTATGTTGTGGGTACTCAAAAGAATCGTCTCACTAAGATGATTCTTTTGAGTACTCACAACATAGGGTTAGAGGGTCAAATAAGGATTTTAGAACATGCAAAACACCCCTTATCTAGAGCTCTGCTCATATGATTTTATATCCATATAATTCAAGATTACATTTTTGTTAATAAATAAATGAATTGCTATATTCATTCCCAATTAAGCTCTTTTCTTAACCCTTTTTCCACATACAATAAATCTGTAGCAGAAAACTTTGAAATTATCAATTCCAAAATCTCTATAAATGATAGTATGATTATTGAATAGAGTTTAAATCAGTGTGGCAAATGGAGAAATTGCTCATCATGAGCAATTTTTCCTTTTGCCACAATGATTTCAAAAGTCGTCTGCTGCAAAGGTGCCAGAAAGCCTTCATATGAGGGAAAGGATTAAATACATTTCCCTGATTAGGATGACATTTGACACCTATACTGCAGATGACCTTCCAAAACAATGCGGTAAAAGGATAATTGATCAGCTTTTCCCAGGTTTTCAATACTCCCTATTAACCTTTTCCCTCATATAGATGCTTTCTGACCCCCTGCAGTAGACGGATTTTTGAGAACATAGTGACAAAAGTAGAAATTGCTCAAAACAAACAATTTCTCGTTTTGCCACAATGTTTTCCTCTTTTAGTTTAGGTTATCCATTCAATTATAGAAAGTCATCTGCTGCAGAATTGTCGTATGAGGGAAAGGGTTAAAATCACACATTAAATTGTCTGGGTTATTATATTTTCTTCAGACATTTTCAAAGCAGGTTTCTCTTTAAAAAAAAATCTAACCTTGTAGCAATTAAATAACAATATGTAGTCTACGTTTATGCGTTATGTGTGTATGTGTTGTTTTTGTGTGTTTCATGTTTGTACTAACCTCTTCATCGTCTAAGTAAGGCTCAAACCAATCCCATAATTCCTTCGGATCCTGTGTATACCTACAACAGAGTAAAGGTTAACCCTTTCCCTCATATAGACGCTTTTTGACACCTCTGCAGCAGACGGCTCTTTGAAAACAGTGACAAAAGAAGAAATTGCTCAAAACAAGCAATTTCTCCTGTTGCCACAATGTTTTCCACTTTTAGTCATAGGTTATCCATTCAATTATAGAGATTTTCTATTTTTTGACAAGATATGTTCAAAGTCGTCTGCTGCAGAATTGTCATATGAGGGAAAGGGTTAAGTCAGCATAACAACAGAATGAGAGCCTTTGATTAGAAGGTGTAACGACAGTGCTCTAGGCTTGTAATCAAAGTAGTGAAAGTGTGACAGAAAGCTGGGCAGATGATGATTTTTAGTGATCACCTTGCCAAGGCATGCAACACAAAAAGGTCTTTGTTTCACTACATATACAGTCGAACTCTCACACTAGTACTCCACACAACATTCTTTCCAAGTGGCTGGCTGCTTTACCACATTGACCGTTACCCCATTGGTGAAAGACAAATGACGCTTGTCACAGTGACTTTTGTCAAACATCGGAATAAAAGTTGGCCGAGCTGGGGTTGGAACTGACAACCCCTTGATTGACAGCTCTCGTCATGATATATTAAGGGAGATGCCATTGTTGGTTCATGTCAGACGTACTAATTTACGATAGTACGCCAGGTACCAGACTTCAAGTTACTAAAATAGACGCCATTGTTGGTTCATGCCAGACGTACTAATTTTCTCTAGTAGGCTGGCTTCCAGACTGAGCTCAAGGAGTCCTGTTGCTGAGCAATTTCTCTTTTTGCCACAATGTTTTCAATAGTTGTCTCCTGCAGATGCACCTGCAAAAGGGAAAGGAATAAGATTTTTTCAAATTTGGATAAAGAATATCAGACAATTGATAAAAAGGTTCTTACCTGAGATACATAAAGCCAACACCTCGTATATATGGTGAATCATTGTGGTCTAGTAGACCAATCACCTGTTTTCTTGTCAGTCTTAGTGTAAACAACTTGTACAGCAGGCAGTAGGCACTAGAAACAATACCTCCGGCACCAACACCTCTGACCTGAAATAAAACATGTACAACTGCTTTGTCCGAATATCTCAGTTCCCACTGTGACATAAAGACATTTTTCTCTTTCCCACATAAAGCAAATCAGCTGAAGACAAATTTGAAAACAATAAAATCAAATTATAGAAAATTTCCATAAAAGAAAGAACAACTATAGAGTGTAGTCGAAAACGTTGTGGCAAAAGAATAACTTGCTTGTTATAAGTAATTTTTCTTTAGCAAGAATGTTTTCAAAAGTTGTCTGCAGATGTGGAAGTAAATTATAATACAAGGAGCACATGCGACTCCTGCTTTTAACCAATCAAGTCATAGCATGCCTGAGAGCAAGGCGACACAAAAATGGAGTCTTAATGAAAATTTTGTGAATATATCTATAGTTCCAAATCATAAATATTGTCTGAAAAAAGAGAAACTATACAAAATCTGAATCCAAAATAAAAATATTTTTTTAAAAATGTAAAATCAACATTCACTTGGCTTTTAATGTGTATTAATACATTTACTTACTCCACCACACATTCCTGTCTGTCCAGCAGTTTTTCTGCTGCCTTTTTCCCATGGTTCCATATGGGTCACCTAAAATTAAATAATACAGCTTTGAGGATTTGCATACATGCTACACAATAACTAATTGTCTTTGACTAAAATAAAGTCAATTTTGATTGTGCATTTTTACAGTATGAGTCTTAACACTTTCCCTCATATAGCAATTTCTGACGCCACTGCAGCAGACAGCTTTTTAAAACATAGTGACCAAAGAAGAAATTGCACAAAACGTGCAATTTCTCCTTTTGCCACAATGTTTTCCACTTTTAGTCATAGGTTATGAATATCCATTCAATTATGGAGATTTTCTATGTTTTGACAAAATACGTTTAAAGTCGTCTGCTGCAGAATTGTCGTATGAGGGAAAGGGTTTCATGAAAATATTTAAACTTTGTAATTAGTGAATTACCATAGTAAGCTTGAAAATCGAATAATTAATAGCGGTTGTCAAATACCCTGGGACCTTTAAAACCATAACAAGATCAAGATGGATTGCACATTCACATACAATGTATCACCTGTCAGTATATCCATTTATAAGTTTAATATTGAGTAAAATAGTGAAATAGTCACAGACATGTGATCCCTTTCTCAGCAAGTGATTCCCTGCCAAGGCAGCAGACACATGCAAAAGGAACTTTATTAATAATTAAGAATAAAAGATGCTGCTATTACCTTGTAATATACTTCATCTACCACTTCATGATATGTTTTCAGCTCGTAAAGGTTGACTTTAAAATAGGGAGAAGACTGGATGTTCGTTAGAATCAGTGAATTAAGGTTCATCGTCTTCTCATTTCCCCATATTGCCAATGTATTGTTTGGGGCCATCTTGCCCTTTTTTCCTGTGAAAGAAAAATCATAAAACATAAGGATCAATATCCAGTTTATAAATAATATAACTTATTAGCTACGATAAACACAATATTATTTACTCTCTTGGTCAAGTAATGACAGAGTTTGGAAACATTTGGGCCTTTTACAAGAATTTGTTATGTTTCTTCAATGTAATCTTTTTCAATAAATATATTAACTTTCCATTTTACAAAAGTGTAAGATTACTGTTCTGAGGAACAAAAAAAAGTAACAACATCATGAAAGGGTTTACTAGAAAAACCGAAATACACCCAACATTTCAGTTTGACCTGGGTATTTGGGATTTTCTATAAACCAAATGTTTCATTTTGCTGCGCATCCCGAGTCCGAGCCTCATTAAAATATGTTTGTTTATATTGTAGGACTCATAGTTTGGTGAAAAACACATGAAACTCTTTGAAAGAAATTTCAAAATGAAACAGTGGGATTCGTCACTCAAACCATCATGAAGAATAAAAAAAAATGTATTTTTATTGACAACACTTGACCTATTCTTAGCTTCAAATAGTTGTTATTAACAATTCAAAAACACATTTCGGGGGTGTTTTTGTTTAATTAAACGTTATCTGAACGTTATTTCGATGGGTGCCGATTTCGATTTAAGTTAAAATGTTACTGAACCATAAAATAAACACAAAGAAACCAGCAGTCATGTTCACTATTTGAATATAATGGGAAAGATAAGTATTGGGCACATGACATGCTGTGTTGAAGTTATTTGAGCAGATTTTTAAAGACAAATCGTGAAATAGTGACATTCAAATTATGACATTTTTTGTTCTTTTATTTGACTCTAACGTCGGGACCAAAATGAGCTAAAGCGGGAGTACATAATCTTCAAATCTTGTTGCCGTATCACTTACCGTAAATTAAACCCAAATATCTAAACGTTAGTTATGAGATCCGCTTTTCGACGAAGTTTTTTTACAAAATAAAAAAGAAGAGGCCTCGTTTTGTAATTTTCTGAACAACTTTGAATTACTTCCGGTTCAGCACTTCCGTTTGGTGTTGAGTTAGACCTACATTTACCGTATTATTTTCAATCTATTTTGTCAAGTTGGGAAAAGTTCTTGGAAAAGAAGCAGTTTGTTCATAATGAGTGACCTTCCAATATAGCCATACATAAATTATACCGAAGACAATACTGAACACTTCTAGACAAAATATGCTATTCCCCACATTCAATATATTTCTCTTTTGACCCAACTCAAACCTATGTTGTGGGTATCAGATAGTGTTTTTAGGTCAACCAAATACGCGCATTATCTAAGCTTTGATCGTGATTGAGGAGAATGTTGATTTATATACCTGATTAAAACCTGCCATTCCTGGATGGTTCGACCGATAAAACCCTTTCCCTCATATCTGGGACCACTATACCATCAGTGGCCCAGCTCATATAGACGTTTCTGACGCCTCTGCAGCAGACGGCTTTTTGAAAACATAGTGACAAAAGAAGAAATTGCACAAAACGTGCAACTTCTCCTTTTGCCACGTTTTCCACTTTTTGTCATAGCTTATCCATTCAATTATGGAGATTTTTCTATGTGTTGACAAAATACGTTCAAAGTCGTCTGCTGCATAATTGTCTCATGAGGGAAAGGGTTAAGCTGATGTGGTACTACCAGTGGGGTCTATTTTGAAAACATCATGGGGAAATTGAAAAATAACATATGAACGACGATATGAACATATGAACATATTCCTACGAGAAAACTAACATAATGGTATCTGCGTAATGTATCGACCCAGATCAGCCTAGGCTAATCCGGGCAGACACATTCCGTCTCAGGGGGGAAAGAGGTATAGAGTAATGATTCCTGAAACAGAAAATCCACAGGAGGTGAACAGTGTCAGCCCGGATTAGCCAGCGCGGTATGCTTAGGCTGATCTGGGTCGATACTTGACCAGGCCATTGATTCTTGTTGGTGACGAAAATCATCATTGTTCTTCCACAAATAGACTAAAATAAATATATGAGCGCGTCTCACGAGAAAACCAACATAATAGCCTCTGCGTAATGTATCGACCCAGATCAGCCTGCGCGGGGTTAGAGATATAGAGTAATGATTCATGAAACAGAAATTCCACAGGAGGCGAAAAGTTTCTATTCTGGTAAGCCTGTGCTGCATGCTTAGGCTGATCCGGGTCGATACTTTTACGCAGAGTCCACAATGTTGGTTTTCTCGTGGGACGGCTCTTATCTATAATTGAGACCGTCCATGGTACAAAGTGGCTTTCCAGATCAGATTTTTTTTTTCATCCGCACGGTCTTATAAAAATGTAGGGTCTCTACATTTTACTTACATAAGCTGGTAAGAAGCTTCTACCTACATGCGTTGGTCCTAATACGACTGAGCAGGTGGACACAATTATTCGAACCTTAACTGTTCAGAAATGCCAACCTGTACCTTTTCTCATGCACCATAGACATATGTATTTATATCGAGGGCTTGGCGTGAAACGGTTGTAACTAAAAACCTATTTTGAAATTCCTTGTTTAGGGGCAGTTTTGACCCCTTTGTAAACAATGCAAATTTAGGTGCCATTGCTCAGAACGAGCAATGACACCTAAATTTCCATTGTTTACCAAGAAAAATTATTTAACGCTTATAAAGACTTTATGGCAAGGTGATTAACCTTGGTAAAAAAAATGCCAATTTTAGTTACAACCGTTTCACGCCAAGCCCTCGATATATCTCTGCATGCACTGACTCAATTATACTTTTGGTACAGGCTCGAACACTATATAGTGAGAGGAGAAATTTCGCCTTCTGAACATGTTCACCCTTTTCTGCAATGTTTATAAAAGTCGACTGATATTTAAAGCGTCATCAGTAGCGTGTATCAGTTACCCCTTACTTGTATAACACACATACAAGCAGACGATTTTATAAACATATAATCGGGTATCCTAAGTTCGTGAGGCTAAGAATTCAAAGCTCTAGACTGCCGAGGACTAAATGAATTTTAAAACGTAAGAACATATTTCAAGAATTCACAGTTGACAACTAGTACAAAGTTACTGGTAAATAATGACGTCCTATACTTAGGATAATCACGAAGCAGAAGACATATATACATATGGAAAAGTTTTATAAATTAAAGTGTGATTATTGGTTCGAGTTGATAACATTGTGGCCAGAGGAAAATTTGCTCACTTTGTTTCCACTAGTCGTCTGCTTCAGATGCGTCAAAATGCGTCTGCATGTGGGAACGTGTTAAGTGCTAACTAATAATAATGTTCAAAACGTTTTCAAGGTTATAAAGAAATATCATTAACCCTTTCCCACATACATAAGCTTCCTGACGCCTCTACAGCAGACGCATATTGAAAACATTGTGAAAAGGGTGCAGTTGCTCATGACATTTTTAAATCTATTTAACTCTCATTTATTAATATTTCTCTGACATGTTTACCAAGATGTCTACAAAAGGTGAAATTGTTCATAGTAAATAATTTCACATT
Source organism: Serripes groenlandicus (assembly GCA_031761405.1). NCBI lineage: Eukaryota > Metazoa > Mollusca > Bivalvia > Cardiida > Cardiidae > Serripes > Serripes groenlandicus. The sequence goes on from JASEVX010000004.1 coordinate 2,170,557, forward strand.
TCCTCACAATGTTTTCATTAGTCGTCTGCTGCGGAGGTGTCAGAAAGTCCACGGTACCCTTTCGTTGAACTGCAAGAGCTCAGTCGGTTACGATGAGGGATATCAACCTAGGGATCGTGGGTTCGAACCCCGACTCGGCCACTCGTTCTTTCCGATGAGTGACACAATTCATACTCAACCGTGTTATTCGATTTACATAAATTAACTTATATAGTATTATATATGAGAAGGTAGCCAGTTGCCTTGAGAGAAAGTTGTAGGGAGTTCTGATGCGGGAAAGCAAAGAAACATATAGTTAGGTGAACTTGTCGCCTTGAAATAACTGAAAACTTGTCAGCTTTAAACTCAAATAAAGTAATCAATCAGACAATCGCTACTCTTTTCCTTGATGTACAAATATTGCAGTAGTAGAACATATCAGGGTTTAAAAAAGCCATTAAGAACATTGAAGACAGGAAAGTCAGTTGCAGGAAAAGCGTTGAAAACACAATAAGTATCATTCCTCAAATTATTAAAAATATGTGTGCTATAGAGACATACAATTTATAATCGGGAACGGACTCGACAGGTGTTACTCGAGAATGTTGACCTGACCTTTGTACAAATATATGTTAACTATGACATTAAAGTGTATTTTCACCAGAATTGACCTTTGATATATCACATTAATATGTATTTTCATTTTTAAAAAAATCACAACATTGGTGAGGACATATGAGCCGTTCCGCGAGAAAACCATCATTATGGTCCCTGCGTAAAGTATCGACCCGGATCAGCCTGCGCAGTTCGCGCAGGCTAATCCGGGCCGACACTTTCCGTCTCACGGGGATAGATGTATAAAGTAATGATTCCTGAAACAGAACATCCACTGTAGGTGTAAAGCATCTGCCCGGATTAGCCTTCGCGGCATGATTAGGCTGATCCGGGTCGATACTTTACGCAGAGACCACAATGTTGGTTTTCTCGCGGAACGGCTGATATGCACTATGTACATATTCGCACAAATGCCAGGATCAGGTTAGTGATTTCCAAAATAAAGACGCATACTTCAACACCTCTGCAGCAGTCGGCTTTGAAAACATTGTGGCAAAATGCAACATTGCTCCTAGAGAACAATTTCACCTTTTCCCACACTATTATCAATTCTATTCAATGGCTGAAACATTTTTTTATAGTATAGAGATGTTTTCTACATGTTTTCCCTATATGTTTTCTACATGTTTTCCCTATATGATTTCTACATGTTTTCTACATGTTTTCTACATGTTTTCCCTATATGATTTCTACATGTTTTTCCTATATGTTTTCTACATGTTTTCTACATGTTACATGTTTTCCCTATATGTTTTCTACATGTTTTCAAAGTCGGTTGCTGCATGTGTTGTGACCGCCTCGGTGGTGTAGTGGTAGAGCGTCCGCCTCGGTGGTGTAGTGGTAGAGCGTCCGCCTCGGTGGTGTAGTGGTAGAGTGTCCGCCTCGGTGGTGTAGTGGTAGAGTGTCCGCCTCGGTGGTGTAGTGGTAGAGCGTCCGCCTCGGTGGTGTAGTGGTAGAGCGTCCGCCTCGGTGGTGTAGTGGTAGAGCGTCCGCCTCGGTGGTGAAGTGGTAGAGCGTCCGCCTCGGTGGTGTAGTGGTAGAGCGTCCGCCTCGGTGATGTAGTGGTAGAGTGTCCGCCTCGGTGGTGTAGTGGTAGAGCGTCCGCCTCGGTGGTGTAGTGGTAGAGCGTCCGCCTCGGTGATGTAGTGGTAGAGCGTCCGCCTCGGTGGTGTAGTGGTAGAGCGTCCGCCTCGGTGGTGTAGTGGTAGAGTGTCCGCCTCGGTGGTGTAGTGGTAGAGCGTCCGCCTCGGTGGTGTAGTGGTAGAGCGTCCGCCTCGGTGGTGTAGTGGTAGAGCGTCCGCCTCGGTGGTGTAGTGGTAGAGCGTCCGCCTCGGGCGCGGGATTCGCGGGTTTGATCCTCAGCCGGTCATACCAAATCCTTTAAAAATGGCGGTCATGGCTTTTCCTCCTTGATGCTCAGGGTTGTGGAGTTACTTTAACATTTCGACTGACTGGCTGGTGTCCAGATAAATGAACCAGTAGTACTGATAACTTAACCAGGACACGCCGTGATATAACTGACTGACTGGTGTCAGGATGAATAAATCAGTAGTACTGATAACTTACCCAGGAAACACCGTGATATAACTGACTGACTGGTGTCAGGATGAATAAATCAGTAGTACTGATAACTTACCCAGGAAACACCGTGATATAACTGACTCGTTGGTGTCAGGATAAATGAACCAGTAGTACTGATAACTTAACCAGGACACGCCGTGATATAACTGACTGACTGGTGTCAGGATAAATGAACCAGTAGTACTGATAACTTACCCAGGAAACACCGTGATATAACTGACTCGTTGGTGTCAGGATAAATAGACCAGTAGTACTGATAACTTACCCAGGAAACACCGTGATATAACTGACTGACTGGTGTCAGGATAAATAGACCAGTAGTACTGGTAACTTACCCAGGAAACGCCGTGATATAACTGACTGACTGGTGTCAGGATAAATAGACCTGTAGTACTGATAACTTAACCAGGACACGCCGTCATATAACTGACTGACTGGTGTTAGGATGAATGAACCAGTAGTACTGATAACTTACCCAGGAAACACCGTGGTATAACTGACTCGCTGGTGTTAGGATGAATGAACCAGTAGTACTGATAACTTACCCAGGAAACACCGTGATATAACTGACTGACTGGTGTCAGGATAAATGAACCAGTAGTACTGATAACTTACCCAGCAAACACCGTGATATAACTGACTGACTGGTGTCAGGATGAATGAACCAGTAGTACTGATAACTTAACCAGGACACGCCGTGATATAACTGACTGACTGGTGTCAGGATGAATAAATCAGTAGTACTGATAACTTACCCAGGAAACACCGTGATATAACTGACTGACTGGTGTCAGGATAAATGAACCAGTAGCACTGATAACTTACCCAGGAAACACCGTGATATAACTGACTCGTTGGTGTCAGGATAAATAGACCAGTAGTACTGATAACTTAACCAGGAAACACCGTCATATAACTGACTCATTGGTGTCAGGATAAATGAACCAGTAGTACTGATAACTTAACCAAGACACGCCGTGATATAACTGACTGACTGGTGTTAGGATGAATGAACCAGTAGTACTGATAACTTAACCAGGACACGCCGTGATATAACTGACTGACTGGTGTCAGGATAAATGAACCAGTAGTACTGATAACTTACCCAGGAAACACCGTGATATAACTGACTGACTGGTGTCAGGATAAATGAACCAGTAGTACTGATAACTTACCCAGGAAACACCGTGATATAACTGACTGACTGGTGTCAGGATAAATGAACCAGTAGTACTGATAACTTACCCAGCAAACACCGTGATATAACTGACTGACTGGTGTCAGGATGAATGAACCAGTAGTACTGATAACTTACCCAGGAAACACCGTGATATAACTGACTGACTGGTGTCAGGATGAATGAACCAGTAGTACTGATAACTTAACCAGGAAACACCGTGGTATAACTGACTCGCTGGTGTCAGGATAAATGAACCAGTAGTACTGATAACTTAACCAGGAAACACCGTGATATAACTGAAAAATAGTTGAAAGCGACGTAAAACATGTATAAAAACAATCAGATTTATGGTAAAGATACCGCCGCGATGGAGTAATGGTAGAGCGTCCGCCTCGGGTACGGGAGGTTGCGGGTTCAATCCTCAGCCCGGTCACACTAAAGACTACACCATGGTAGTAATGTCTGCCTCCTTGGCGCTCAGGTTTACGGGGCTAGCATTACGGTTGACTGGCTAGTGTCAGGATAAACGGACCAGTAGTAATGGTAACTTTCCCAGATATATAAATACATAAAAAATATGCTTAAAGCGGCGTAAAAAACCCACCAAACAATCAGTGTATTGAAAGGTTAATTTTGTCGAGCAATACCTTTTTTCGTACAACCAAACGAAATAAACATGTTCTAAATATTTCCTAATACTGTATACTGGTTAATGGATACCGATATCCAAATCAGACCTCGTTCACCTACAGTGTAAAGTATAAGGAGGAGACCAACTTGATAAAACTGTTTTAAGGAGAATGTTTTCACTGATATAGTGTACAAGGTCATCTATATTCGTATTCACCCTTTTATCGGCTACAAACGATATTGATGTCTTGTCATCAGACGTCTTCTCTGATTTTATTGAGGAAAATGCAGATATTCCTCAAAACGAACCATTTTTCTGTGACCAACAATGTATTCATATATTTCTCTTGCTAATGTGTATTGTATTTTTTCAGATATTGTGATTTGCCTCGGTTCTTTTCAAGGCAGACGACTTTTTACCCTTTCCCAGTTGCAATCACATTCCGACGCATTTGAAGCAGACGACTTCTAAAAACATTGTGGCCAAATGAGAAATGGCTCATGATCAGCAATTTCCCCTTTAGCCACAATGTTTTCAACTCTATTTAATGATTAAACCCTTATTTATGGAGATATTTCACATGTTTGCCAATATGTTTTCCAAAGTCGTCTGCTGCAGAATTGTCGTATGTGGGAAAGGGTTAATATGTGATATCATGTAAGTGGCGCAATACTGATATCAATTGTCGGTCGCTCGATTTCTATACTCTGCCGGAAAGTTTGTGCCGAACATTGACTTAATCCATCACCTAATACAGACGACTTCTTTGCTCGGAAAGTGTGTTGTGTGGAGTACTGGTGTGAGAAAACCAGGAATCATATGAGTAGGTGAACTGGCCGCCGTGATATGACTGAAAAAATTGTTGAAAACGGCGTTAAACCCAATCAATCAATCAATCAATCAATCAATCAATCAATCAATCAGACGACATCTGTCGCTGTTTTGTTTGTGTGTACGGTGTTTAACGCCGTTTTCAACAATTGTTCAGTTATATCAACTGCGTTATCAGTACTACTGGTTGTTTTATTCTGACCCGAGTGAAGTCAGTCGTAATGCTAACACACAACAACCCTGAGCGCCATGGAAGAAAAAGCCATTACTTCTATTTTCAAAGTATTTGTATCGAACCTGCAACCTCCCGAACCCGAGTTGGGCGCTCTATTACTACACTATCGAGGCGTTGCTGTTAGCAACATAGAACAGTTGATTAATAGGCTGACTGATGGAAGTTTAACGCGGTTTTCAACACTTTGCATTCATTTATCGGTTGTCAGTTTACCTAGCCAGGCGTTAACTGACTTTCGCACACAAGTATCCCATACAACTGGCTGGTTTCTAACATAGACTGTTACCCCTTTTTTGGACAACGGATGGTGTTTGTCACAAGCATTGACACGTCCGAAAGAATGTTGGCCGAGCTGGGATCCGAACTCACAACGTCTGGATTGACAACCCGCGTAGCCACCGACTGATCTACCGGGGCTCGGCTAACGTACGACAAAGAAATTGCTCAAACCAAGTAATAATTCCATAATGGCATTTCAATGTTTTTAACTCTTTATCAACATTTTCAAGATGTTTACATTTGTTCAAAGTAGACGGCCTTAAAATATCATATAAAGTAAGCGATCATCTGAACATTTACCGTATCTATCACTTTTGGAATTTGAGAATAAGCATATACAGGGAAAAAAAATTTGGCATCAAGGTGAGAAAAAAAAAGATCAAATGTTATACAAAATAAGAGTTTGTACTCGTTAAAGGACTAAAGCACACATAACCGACGAAAGTCAGTCGTAAGGCATTTATGACCAGTATAAATCATGATCAGCCTGCACATTTCGCTCAGTCTGATCTGGCTCTATACTGTTCGCCAAATATTCACAAAATGGTTCCAAGAAACCTTTGTTAATTACGTTAAGGTTGGATTTCCTGGAGCACTACTCAAAAAGGCATTGTTAACACAATGCTAATTGGTAACACATGAAAGTTAAGCTGTCACATAATCAATACGTATGGAGGTTAATTAACCATTGCGCTGCCAAAGGCAATTAAAGGCTTTTGCAAACAATGAAGATTCAGGAGAGACAGCTCATGACGAGCTATATCTCCTGAACTCTGCATTGTTTGCCACTTAGATAATACATTTTACCAGATTTCCAGTTGGACGAACAAAGGAGTGGTCCAATTTTCAACATAGAAAACTCGTCGTCGATTTTGTGAAATTTGGAAATGGAATATTTATAACAAAAGAATACAATGTCTTCAATGCGCGCGTCGAATGCCAGGTGATGAACAGACAATGTTCAAAAGCCGGTTACTCATTTTTCAGTTTGATTGTTTGTTTGATTAATTGATTGATTGATTGATTAGTTGATTGATTGATTGATTGATTGATTGATTGATTGATTGATTGATTGATTGATTGATTGATTAGTTGATTGGTTGATTGATTAATTGATTGATTGATTGATTGATTGATTGCTTAGTTGATTGATTGATTGATTGATTGTAGTACAACGCCGTATTCAACGGTATTTCAGTTACATAACGTGGGCCAACTATCCTATCTTTCTCGCACCAATACTACAAACAACCGTCTTTCCAGACAACTGACTGCTTTACGACATGAACCTTTTAGCTCATCAATGGAAAACGAAATTGACTTTTGGAAGGAAGAAATGGCCGAATCGGTTTTCAAACTCACGACTCTTGGAATGATTGCTCTCGCATTGACCGACGAAGCTATCGGAACGCAGAAACTGGCGTGAATACACCTTATAGGAGAATACACTTAATCGCTGAAAATCCCGCGTTCCGTTCTGCTGGAAAAGCTATCATGATTTGGAACCTTCAATAGACGGTGCACCAGGGGTTCAAATACTCATTGATTGATTGTTTGGCATTTAACGCCGCTTTCGAAAAGAATTCAGTTATATCACGGCGTTTCCTGGGTAAGTAAACAGTACTACTGGTCCAGCGATCCTGATAACTGCCCACAACCCCACAACGCTGCGCGCAATGGAGGGCAGGTATCGAATCCACGGCTTCCCGCAACCGAGACGGACGCTCTACCACTACACTACACCACCGAGGCGTTCACAAAATTACCGAACCCCATACGTTTATAATAGGTTCATTTGGAAAATTAACGGTTCGATCCCAAGTCGCGGCGCAACTGTTAAGGTGGAGTGCCCTTGAGCAAGACATATACCAGGTATCAAGACTAAGTGATCTGACGCCTTGATATAACTGAATAAATCAATTAAACTAAATTAGAAAATAAACAATTGGTTTGATAGTTAAAATGATATAATTTACTCAATATAAGAAATTAATACCGAAGTCTCGACCGGACTTCCAAAAGGATCATGATGTTTGAATACATTTTTCTTGTTTCAGTGAATAACTTCAGGTATATTTTTCCAATGCCGCCATTTATGAATACAAATGTAATTTATAATTAGAATTAAAATTCTCTCCCGGACCCGAGGCGGACCACACCACATCTTTAAGTACACACAACATAGGGTTTGACTGAAATATAAGGGGGGAAATAGCAACTCGTGTTCAACGAATTCGCCATTATCTTGGTAGTATAACTTAGTTTTAACTAGCGCGTAAATTTTGTCCGTAGCTGTATTCAGTCAAACGGTCGGACAAAAATTCGGAGATAAAGCTGGCATGAAGTAGGCTAGACGAAATCAGCAAAGTTGAGCAAGTTGAAAACATCACATGATCGTGTTGGTGCAAAGTTCGTCAGAAACTTACCAGGGCGGGTCAGTTGCATAGTTGAAGATTGAATCAGACAGACGTTCAGCTGCAGACGAACCTTTAGCTTTCTTAAAACCATCCAACTCTTATATATATTTATATATATATATATATATCGACGCCCTTATATATATTTAATATACTGAACTATTTGGTGAAATGGTAAGTCCTGTTTTACCTTTCTTAAATTACTTTGTTTGTATATTTGTTGGTGTTTTTTAAACTTTTAAAAAAAAATCAGTTATATTACGCCGTATCCTGGTTAAGTTACCAGTACTACTGGTCCATTTATCCTGACACCAGCGAGTCATTCGTAATGCTAACTCAACAATCCTGAGCGCTAAGAAAGGGACGCGATTTCTACAGTTTTAAAGTATTTTGTATGGCAAGGCCGGAGATCGAACCCGCGACCTCCCGCATAAGGGCAGATGCTCTACCACTACACCATCGAGGAAATAATATTTCCTTTATTTCTTTTTAAATTTTGAGATTTTATCTGACCGCGGTTTAACAAAACGTATGTACTTAACTGATCATGTTTGTGACGCCTAAAATTACTAAACAATAGTGTATAATGGTTTGCTTTCATTCAATTTAAGTTACTGTGTCCAATTCCACCAACCTTACTTAGCGCCAAATAATACTTAAATACTTAAAAGCATATTTCAACATGTTTGTTTCCCTAACAGTTTGTAAAACATGAATGGTGGAATGTATATATGACTTTGTTGACATAACTAGTTACCTTTCTTACTAACACTTCTTTTTAAGAAATGGAATCTTTTGGCACTTTAATTAATATAGTATAATGGTTTGCTCTCTAGGTAACTTGGTCCATTTCCACCAACCCTACTTAGCGTTAAGAAATACTTAAATACTTAAACGAATATTTCATCATTTTTGATTTCCTAATAAAATGCCAAAATATTTAATAACGTTAAAAGAATTGTTAGTCAGCAAGGTAACTATTTATGTCAACTTAGTCATATACTCAAATACATTCCGCCATTCATGTATTACAGAATATCAGGGAAACACACATTTTTACATAATATTCTTTTAAGTATTTAAGCATTACTTAGCGCTAAGTAAGGTTAGTGGTAATGTTGCCGTTGGTTCTCAACTTAAGTAATGAATACAGTTTAACACGTTATCTAATGTGCGCTCAATACAATTAATTATTTATTGCGCATTTGCCCAATTTGATCTGAATCTACATTGGTCGCCGTACTAACGCTGTGGCCAAGGGCACCACACCTAGCCTGGTTCTGGTTAGTCATTCGGGGACTATGTGATGTCGCTGAGATAAAACAGAATTAAAGTTGAAAACGGTGTAATAACCCCTAAATAAATTGACATTTGTTTTAAATGCGTCTCCCAGCATTTGCGCTAAACAAACGTTATGGGAGGCATATTCAGATTGTCTCAAGACACTGGAATGCTCGGCGAATGTAAGTCAAAAGCTGTAATTTGATTGGTTGAGTCGGCTTTCACATACCCGAGCGCTAGATGTATCCTATTTCGACATCCTAAGTTAAAGCAAAATCAATGACGAATGTTGCACTTCTTGTATTGTGTTATGTATTCCAGGGTCTAGATAACTTTGTCCAAGACGATAAACCAGTAAAAGAAATAGAGCTTGACTTCCCACAACAGAAAATATTCAATACTCTACAGTTCCCACTGATCTTGACTCCGACTGACCAAAAACTGAAGTCGACGGACAATCTCTTGAGCTGGGTGAAGACAGATTTGCCATTTCTTAAAAATACACTGTTAAAATATGGCGCTGTTCTCTTCCGAGGTTTTCCTATTTCATCACCAGAAGATTTTGACGCTTTTGTTAAATCATTTGGCTATGAAGCGTTTCCTTACGTAGGGGGCGCTGCACCCCGCCGTGTGGTCACCGGAAACGTGTTCACAGCGAATGAAGCGCCACCGGATCAACTTATTCCTTTCCATCACGAAATGGCCCAAGTGCCCACTTTTCCGTCAACCATTTTCTTCCACTGTGATACAGAGCCCCAGACCGGGGGTCAGACACCATTGGTTCTATCTAACGAGATATACAAAGCCATGGCGACCAAACATCCCGATTTTGTGCAAAAACTAGAAAAAGAAGGCGTGGTTTACAACCGAGTATTGCCGAACGGGGATGATCCAAGCTCTCCCATTGGACGAGGCTGGCAGTCAACATACCAAACAGAAGACAGACTCGTCGCAGAGAAAAAGTGCACCGAACAAGGTACAACTTTCGAATGGCTTTCCGACGGGTGTCTGCGCACGCGCACGGCTGTAATTCCGGCTGTTAGACTTGATGATCGAACTGGAAAGAAGACATGGTTCAACTCGATCATTGCCGCGTATCTTGGATGGAATGACACTCGGAATGATGCGAAAAAGGCGATTACTTTCCCCGATAATAGTCTGATGCCTGAAGACGTCATGAAGGATCTTGAGGAGATATTCGAGTCGTTTGCGATCGATTTTACATGGCAAAAAGGTGACGTAGTTATGGTGGACAACCGTCAGGTACTTCACGGACGACGATCCTATGTGCCACCAAGAAAAATCATGGCTTGTCTTTGTAAATAGACTATATATGTACAAGGCAGCCTCTAATCGACATTTGCAAATACTGCATTTAACACGAATGCTTAAGCCTTTTTTTTTAATTTACATGTTTTAATTTTTATTATTCAGTTTTTCCATCATTATATTTCAGGGTTTTTATTATTTTTACGTTTCTTTCATTTTGTTGTTTCGCTTGCCTGTAAGACAGGGAGATACATATGTATCACTTCTCCTTCGTCTGTCTGTTTGTCAGGCCGTCTGTCCGTAACTATTTACATCAAATGGTCATTATGTTGTTTCTGTTCGGCGAATTGCAACACTGATACTTAGTGATAAGGAAAAATGGACCAATACTAGTGACATAACTTTACCGAGCCTATTTTGAAGTTATCTACCTTCTATTATTTTTCTTGTTCGGCAGTTATCTCATTTGTTTTCAAACGTGTCATTTTCTTTCATGGTGTGTAGATAGCTTGTGCCATTCAGATGTGCAGTGAACAAGAGGTAGGATTCTAGCATACATAGTTAAGATTTCATGTGTTACCTCTTTTTTTTTTTTAACTAAACCAGCTTTCTGCAGGCGCCATATTATTTCTGTTGAACGCTCTTGTTTCTTTGATTACACTGAACACCTGTTTCAAACGACATAATCAGCGGAGAGGCATTTGATTGTTTATCAAGTTCAGTTTAATACAGTAAATCAATTGTATATCATGTTTACGCTTAAAATGTGTTATTTTCAAACCCTATTATACATATATATTCCGTATATACTTTGTGTTCATTAGAATACAAGTATTTATTTCTCTCCTTCGGCCTTTTTCTGTCGTTCTTTATTTTCTCGAATTGCATTCAGAAGCAATGTTAGTATATGTGCGGTGCTCTGCAAACCCCAAATTTAGCGTAATAACATTTTTACACGGCATGTCGAAAAAGACGTGGATGTGCTTCCATGCTAAAATATCCAGATAGATCCTTCTTGAAACATTCTATGACCACTTTACGATCAGTGCATAATCCATACAGAACAGACTGACTGCTGATCTGAATCTTCGCTTATCGCGAATGCCTATATAACAGTTGGTTTTCTCAAAGCGCCGCTCATATAATCTTATCTTACGACTGATCCGGATCTACAGATTTAGCATCAGAGAATTGAATCTTTTCAACATTGCCGACTGAAGTATCGTTTATGCTATATGTAACTTCGAGGACTATTAACCCTTTTCCTCATACGACAATTCTGCAGCAGACGTCTTTGAACACATTTTGTCAAAAATTAAAACATCTCTATAATTGAATGGGTAACCTATGACTGAAAGTGGAAAACATTGTGACAAAAGGAGAAATTGCTCGTTTTGAGCAATTTCTTCTTTTGTCACTATGTTTTCAAAAAGCCGTCTGCTGCAGAGGCGTCAGAAAGCGTCTATATGAGGCGAGAATTCTACTCGATTATCGTTCTATGATATAGCCGATAGCAGCTGTCATGATAAGCGTTCTTCGTGTTCCACTAATGGACTTCGAGTCCATGTGACAAAGGTAGTCAGCTGCTTGTTGCCTGGGAAGCGTGTAGGTGTAGCTAACTTGTGTGAAAAGAGCAACGAAACACATGGCTGCTTATGTGAACTGGCCGCCATGACATACATGAACTATTGTTCAAAATGACGTTTAATTAATCATCAATCATTCAAGGCCTAAATAAGGCAGAATTCAAAAGTGTTTGCCCAATGACTACTGACCCTGGACGCACAGCAATTAATCCTTTCCTTTCTCTATAATTGAATTGATAACCCATGAATGAAAGTGGAAAACATTGTGACAAAAGGAGGTATGATCATTAAATTACATATAAAACGATTTACCAAATATAACAGGTCTTCAACAGACGATTTCGAAAAGATATCGGAAAAAAGGTCAAATCGTTGGACATTAAAATATATTAATAATAAAGTGCTTAAAACATATTGACTAAAGGAACATTTCTCACTATGGTATCAATTTCTCCTTTTGTGTCAAGGTTTACACAAGTCGCCTGCTGCAGAGGCGCCAAGGTCGTCTGTACGAAGGAATGGGTTATTAGAAGTTACATAAAGGGCTATGTTATATGTTTGAGGAGAAAGGAGAAGGCTCTCTAAACCCTTTCCCACATATTGACGCTTTCTGACGCCTCTGCAGCAGACGACGACGTTTAAAATAATTGTGGCAAATGGAGAAATTGCTCAGAATGATTTTAACTTTATCTAATAATCATACTATCATTTATAGAGATTTTCTAAATATTGAATCTTGATAATTTCAATGTCGTCTGCTGCAGATTTATTGTATGTAGGAAAAGGGGGGTTAAATGTATACATATCAATGACATAATGCAAACCAGCTGAAGCTACATCTTGTGACATCCGCTTTGAACGAAGTTTTCGATATACAATAAGACCAATTTTTACTTGACGTGAGCTTTACGCCATTATTGTATTTCGAAAAAAAAAAAAAACAATAGAGGACACAAACAACACTCATATAAATAATGCAAATATAGGTAGACCTCTCCCGTCAAAAATATCATGTAACCCTATTTGATTGACCTTGTTTTTGCGCCTCTGTCAAGGAGTGTCGGATTATCAGATCTAGCAAATACATGTATATATATATATATATATATGTACAGTTAAACCTGCGCTAAAGACCACCTTTATTTAGCAATTCCCTGTCTATAGCACCCACACTTTTAATTTCCAAATTACTTATTTTTCTGCATTTATGACCCTGTAATTAAAGACCACCTGTGAACAAAGACCAGATTGTTCTCCTCCAATGGATGGTCCTTAAACACAGGTTGGACTGTATTGGTTTATTTGGTGTTTAACACCATTTTTATAAAAAAATAGTCATAGCACGGTGGCCTGTTCACATTTCAATGTGTTTCCGGGCTTTCTCACACCAATACTCCACACAGCAGTCCTTCACAGCAACTGGTTGCTTTTTCACATAGACTGATGATAGCCCGTTAGTAGAAAACAAATCACTCTTGTCACAAACGTCCGAAAGAAAGTTGCCCGAGCTTGGATTCGAACTCACAACACCGTCAGTGACAGCACGTGACGTTACTGACTGACCTGTTGGGGCTCGGCATGTATACATGTACACGCTAACCTGTGCTAGTTTATTGGTTTAGTTTGCGTTTTAACGCCAATTTCAACAATTTTTCAGTTATATCACGGTGTTTCCTGGGTAAGTTACCAGTCTTACTGGTCCATGTATCATGATACCAGCGGGTCAGTCGTTATTGCCAACCTCATAATCCTGAGCGCCCAATGAGGGAAAGCCATATCTCGGGTTTAAAGTATTTGTCATGACCCGATCGGGGATCGATTCCGCGACCTTCAGCACCCGATCACTACACCACCAAGCTGGTCCCCATGCTAACCTGTAATAGACTCTTAAGGACGTCTTACCCACACACTAATGTTATCAGTTATCTAATTATCCGAAAAAATTCAAGTAAATCAAACAATATTTCGCGAGATGACGGGATAAGTATCTTTGTCGTGCATTATTTATATATCGAAGGACAAATAAATACTGTATGCTAGAGAAATGCATCCAGTCATCTTGCGTAACACTGACTTGGATTTGTTTTTGAATACTTAGATCCTCTATTTACTATACGTGTTTACCCTATCGCTGACTGACCAGTATTAGGGACTCCATCACGACGGGTCGACAGGATTTCCCCGTGGCCGAGTGGTTAGCGTCGGGGATTTGGAGCTGGGCGTCCTGGGTTCGATCCCCAGTCACGGCGCGACGGTCATGGTGGAGTTCCCTAAGTCATGGCACATTTCCTAGCCTAGAACCGGTTTGGTTACCAAGGGATCATGAATAAATGAATTGTCGCCGTGATATAACTGAACTAATGTTGAAAACGGCATAACACACCAATAAAACAAATAAACGACGTATTGAACATAGGACATATACTCATGCTCGACCAGGATGCGAATTTTTTATCAATGTTGGACTCATATAAGTTTTCGTCTTTATCAATGAATTTTTGGATAATTAGATCTTATGTATCGTCGTTGCTGCCCTTCTTTGCGCTCAGGGTTGCAGGGTTTGGGCAAAGTCTACAATAGCATAGCGGATGATGGATAACATCGGTAAAAACACATTCACCTTTTGTATGACTGTTAAATAATTAATGCTGTTGATAAAGCATATAATTGTCACAATGCTATACCTACTGCCTTTATACAATGACCTCTTATTCATCCCAAACGTATAGTCAATATACAGTCAAACCCATATTAACCTTTTACCCAACACGACGATTGATTGATTGATTGATTGATTGATTGATTGGGGTTTAACGCCGTTTTTAACAATTTCTCAGTTCACCTACTCATGCATTTCCTGGTTTTCTCACACCAGTACTCCACACAACAATCATTCCAAGCAACTGGATGCTTTTCCACATAGACATAGCCCATTGGTGGAAGACGAATCCCAACACAGACGAATGATGACGCCTCTACAACAGACGGCTTTTGAAAACATGTGCATGTATATTTGATGAAGTGAACGTGTTTGCATTGATGGTGTTTTTTTTTTTTTATGGTTGGTTGATTTTTTTTTTCGATTTTGACCTATCGCTCAGAGTGAAAGTATGGGTAGGTTGTACCAAACTGGGCCGCATTTTGATGGGTTGCTAAAAATGTGTGTCCACTTTTGAAAAGTGACACCTTATTTGAGCCAAATCTTATTAAAATCAGACCAAAATACTTCGCTGTGCGCATATTGGATCTGATGATACTGAATAAAAGGTCATCTCGAATTTCGGTCGTTTTTCTGTCCGCTGTAATCACACGATACAACCACCGCTAGGTTCTGCTAATAAAAAGGTAACTATGCCATCAGAAAACTCAGTCATTAACACTTTCCCTCATAAAAACGCTTTCTGACGCCTCTGCAGCAGACGGCTTTTTGAAAACATAGTGACAAAAGAAGAAATTGCACAAAACGTGCAACTTCTCCTTTTGCAGTCGTCTGCTGCAGAATTGTCGTATGAGGGAAAGGGTTAAGTTATGTGGGTTATCTCCTCTGGTGATACCTAACGATTTAGTAGGCTACACGTTGATTGGCTGACGCAAGGTTAAAGTTTGAAACGACATGTAATAGGCACTCATCAGATCTATATAATAGTTCGTTACTTCTGCATCGAAGTTGAGATCTGGTATACCGAGATTGATATGAGCTCTACCAATCAAAATGGGATCTTGTTATATATCCCTTTTGGCAGGATGCAATTGATCTTGTGATTTTAACTAATCTACATATTTAGGCTTGGTGTTCAGGGGCGTAGCTAGGGAATACAGATTGTGTACGCAAGTTTTAGGGGGGATTTTTTCCCCCTCTATATCGCCTGTGGTGGCTTCTGGGAGCATTTCAGTAGCAAAATATGACTGATCTTGATGGTGAAATAAACGGAAATTTTCTCGGAAATTTTGAGATAGTCAAATGTGTTGCATTTGTCATTTTTCGTCAAATTTATCAACTCAGATCGGTTGTTTTATACTTATGCCCACCCCATGTCAAGTTTTTATTACAGATTTGAACTTTTTAAAATTTGGGTACTGTTGACAATGTGTACGCAACAGCGTTTTTTTGCGCACAGTCAGCTACGCGTCAGAACTTACAACTTAAGTTATACTATTACTCGACCATATTAACCTGATCCTGACCTCAGTACTACAATATATCATTAGGATGTACACGATTAATTTTAAAACTATGCATCGTAAAACGAACCACATTTTGATTAAAATATTTGCGTCATAATTATGTAGATGCAAAGTCATGTACTTATAGACAGGTCATGGTCAGGTCAATATTGCCCAGTTATACCTGCATGGTGTCAACGGCGGCCTTTCAAACATGCTTCGTTTGCATGGTGTTTTATTCAAATTTTAACAGTAGTTCAGCCGTCCCGCGAGAAAACCAACATTGTGGACTCTGCGTAATGTATCGGCCCAGATCAGCCTGCGCAGTCCGCGCAGACTGATCCGGGCCGACACATTTCGTCTCAGGTGGATAGAGGTATTGGGTAATGATTCGTGAAACAGAAAATCCACAGAAGGCGAAACGTGTCTGCCTGGGTTTAACCTGCGCGGTATGCTTAGGCTGATCTGGGTCGATACATTACGCAGAGTCCAAAATGTTGGTTTTCTCGCGGAACGGCTCAATTCAGCTATATCGCAGCGTGTTATAGATAACTATAAATTAATACTGTTTTATTTACACTGACCCCGATGTTTAACCCTTTCCCTCATACGACAATTCTGCAGCAGACGACTTTGAACGTATTTTGTCAAAACATAGAAAATCTCCATAATTGAATGGATAACCTATGACAAAAAGTGTAAAACATTGTGGCAAAAGGAGAAATTGCACGTTTTGTGCAATTTCTTCTTTTGTGACTATGTTTTCAAAAAGCCGTCTGCTGCAGAGGCGTCAGAAAGCGTCTATATGAGGGAAAGGGTTAATTCATAATGCTATCCCCACCACCCTTAGCGCCAATAACGGAAGCCATGACTACATTTGGTACGGACATACGCACTTGTAACAAAAGAACCATTATCGTCCTACAATGACCATAACATAAGTCGGCATATAGAAGCTAACATACATGCCCACAAGGGACCCATTAGTCTTGCGACGGTTTAACGGCACACTAACGATTTTCGATCATATATTTTATTCGGTCGAAAACTGATCTATATCTGGAGATATAGATTAAAGCATGTCAACAGGGTACCATTTTAATATTTCATGTCACTCTTAGTAGTTTTGTTATTGGTTACTGTACCATAGTGGTGTTAATTTAATTTATTGTACCTATATATTGGTGACACGAGGAGATGGGAGGGGTTCTAGTACTGTAAAAGCCAATTGGAACTCTTCAGTTCAACTCATTACCTCTATTTAGATCTCGAACTTCGTTCATGATTCAATCGGAATACTTCGGCCAAACTCGTGAACTCTTACTTAATCTCGAACGTCATTTATGAAGTAATCGAAACACTTCCGTTTAACTCGTGAACTCTAGAACTTCGTTTATTAGGCAATCGGAACACTAAACTCGTTACCTGTATTTAGATTTAGATTAAACTTATTTATTTTACATCGATTGGGAAACAAGCTTTCAGCTTATATTAATCAATATCGATGTCTGGCTGATTGCTGGATAACTTAACCAGTACTCCTTCCGGTTTCTTTTTTAAAGATCAATCCCAAGTTGGTCACCGACATAATTCCGACCTTACAGTCTCATCAGGATCTTCCATATATGCCATATTATGTTATACAAACGACTAAGGCAATTGTACACAGACCGGAATAACGATTCGTAGAGCACCTTTGCCTTAATAATAAGTACCTAAATAGTAATTATATCACTTTGTTGTCGGGCCTCTATGGAAACATCAATTTTTCATTTATAGACACTAAACTTTGAAGTTATGCACCACGAAAATTCACTTCGAGCTAGTGAGACACGGAAAGATTCTGAACCAAACTGAGTTTTCGCAAACTACATGTATCACCCCCCATTTATTTGCATCAAGTTTGAACCATTTATCATTTAACCAACCATCAGTGCGTTTCTAAAACAAATGACTTATTTGATGACAATACATGCACATGTGTGTCATCATTATATAACTCTTTGCAAAATAGTCGACTATATAGTTCGACGTATCAGATGGGTTGTTTCGTTGAACGTTAAAATATAGTGTTTATTGAACGAAGCCCCATGTCGCATGTCGCGGTTAGAATTTGCATGATCAATAATTGAATAATCTTCATGGCTTTTTAAAAACGAGCTGCGTAATGACACTCTGGTTTCGCATAATCGGACGTGGCATTGGCGAACGACTAGTTGAGCTACACGTTTAGCTTTGTTGTCAGAAGTCTTAGGTTGAAATGGCTCAAATGTTTTTTGCTCCATGAAAACCACCATTATCTTACCTATTGGCGTGAAACCTGTACTTTTTGGGCAATTAAATATATAGTGAAAATGGGTGTATTCTTATCTCTGCTGATCTTTATCGACAGGGAGATGGTCTGTTTTGGCTCTTGTCTTGAATAGTGTATTCACTGTCCTGAAGTATTAGCCAAACAAAGTCAAACAAAAAGGGGTTATTATTTTCGCTATTAGCAGTCGTATTTTTCTGATTGGAAGCCTTCGCCGAACTGCATTGACCCCCATCCTTCTAGGCATGCCGCAGCATAAAATAGTCCTACAATATATGCACATATATAGGTCAAATTACGCTAAATACATCCGCTTACTTGCTGATCTACTATAGTACTATAGTCCCTAAAAAAAACCTTGTTTGCGTAGAAATGAGTGTATACCATCACCGGAATGTATTGAATATATGACATTGAGTTTAAATGCATTGTGAATGTGTATAGGATGCACTGGAAATAATTGTTTTGATCATTTTTAGTATTTTGACCTTGTTTGAAAGTGAAAGTAGAGAATGCTAAACATCGGTTTTGTCAGGGCCCGATTTGGTCCAAAATGACGGTTACCATTTTCGCCTGGTGAGTTCTTTATTGCATAATGCATGACCCCACATTTTCTTTGGATTGTTTTAAAGCTAGGAGGTAACTCTTTTCAATGATATATGGTGTTCTACATGAGAAATGCTTAGGAAGTGTGACAATTGAGGACTGAAACTGGTCTATTTACATGGAAACAAAGAAGGGTTTGTTTTGGGTGTATTGTAACCTATACACATAATGATACAGGAGTGCTAAAGCTGAACTCAAATTAAAATATTATACCTCTTTGGCTTCTCATCTCAATGAAACAGTGCAGGAGAAGTGCTGCTGCACAATTTCAAAAGGGACTATTTAAACAATTCCGTTGTGGTGTTTAACACCATGTGTAAATATGAACGGTGCTTCCGGTAAAAGCAACCCGGGTAATTAGTGCATGTTTATATACGAGCGGTGTTCTAGGGAACTCCAACCTTTAACCCTTTCCCTCATATAGACGCTTTCTGACGCCTCTGCACCAGACGGCTTTTTGAAAACATAGTGACAACAGAAGAAATTGCACAAAACGTGCAATTTCTCCTTTTGCAACAATGTTTTCCACTTTTTGTCATAGGTTATTCATTTAATTGTGGAGATTTTTTTTTTTTTTTTGACAAAATATGTTCAAAGTCGTCTGCTGCAGAATTGTTGTATGAGGGAAAGGGTTAAACAATTATTACAATGATCACTCGCAAACACTCGTTACTGGGTGAGCCTACAGGTGAGTGGGATAATTAGTATTATGATATTTAATAAAGTATTTGCGTTTTGCGTTGGATTGTTTTATGTTAACAATTATATCTCCGTCTATTCCGTTAAATAATTAATCATATTTTTATTTGTCCGAGACAATATAATACAATGTTCTTTATTTGACGTTTCTAGTTTCATGCAGTGTTGTTTCTACTTGGCCATTTGCTGTCTGGATGTTTTACTGTGTTTTGCTTTAATAATGTGAATGATAAATAATATTTTAAAGCCATTTTGTTTTGAAAATAAAATATTTTTTATAGAATTGAAAACATTTTTCGGAATGCAGGAATTACTCACTATTTTTAGAAGCTTGTCACTATGGTTTTAGTGTGCTGCAGAGGCGATTAAAATTGTCTGTATCTGGCAATATATGGTACATAGAACACATGGAAATATTTGTGAATTTGATTTGACATATAAGAAACGAACTCTTTGCCCGAACTGAGTATTCTGATTGGTCAGATCTTAGAATGAAAGCGTTTTACCAATTAAATACTTGAAAATAATTTATTAATTCTTGTGAAGAACCAATTGTGTATACTGATAACTCTAATATTTCATAGAATTTCTTAGTGTTTATGGTGATAGCTCTGATATTTTCGGAAATTGTCTTAGTGTTTATGGTGATGAAGCGTTTTAGTGTGTCTATTAACTTAATTAGGTAATTAAATGTAATTATGTCATCAATGTCATTAGAAAAGAAACGTGAAACAAAAATATATTACAAGTGACTTAGATACATGTACAATTAAAGGACAGGAAAGAAAAAATCAACGAAGATGTCCGAACAGGAAGTTGCGCAGACGAAACACGAGATATTACGGAAACATTCCTTCTACCAGAAAAGTTACACCGGCCCCGAGAGTCTTTCGCCAACTCGCAGCTTGTCGCCATTAATCCAAGGGCGGGTAAACGTTCGATCAAAAAATAAGGTAGAAGATTTTAATTTTACCGGGCCGTGTCTTGATTGGGGTCTTGTTGCATCTGCGTACAGTGAAGACTCCTGCGCACAGTCTCGCCAGAGTCCTCATTGTGCATGCGCAAATCAAATATGACGGATTAAAATTCCATGACTAAATATGGTACTAAACATGGTAATGGTACGTCACTGAAATATGATGTCACGTCATCCAAAATGCGGTAGTGGGGCGTGATTCACACGCAATTCATGAATTTTCATTTTTGTGAAAATTGTGTTATGTCGTTGTTGACCTGTGAACATATCAAAATGTGTATCATATGTCTTTATTATAGTTTAAAATGTATACTTGTTATATGATAAAAGTAAAATTATGTTGCAGTAGCGAAACATGGCTTTGTATTGTCAACCCGGGGCGTGGTCAAATTGACATCTATCTCGAAATGTCAATTTTCCACGCCCCTTATTGTACAATACCAAACAAACCCAGTCTCGTTAAAACAACATAAAACTGCCTACAATTATTGTATAGACCAAGATGTAAGGCAATGCAATTAAAAAAAAATAAACCTAAACCAGAGGTCGAGTCGTAATAGCTCAATCGGGTGACGACGGGCTATGGATCCATGAGTTGTAAGTTCGACCCGGCTCTTTCGGACGATTGACAAAAGTCTGAAATACCGTTGAGCGGTATTAAACTCCAATCAATCAAATTAAACCGGAGATTAACCCTTTCTCTCATATAGAGGTTTTCTGACGCCTCTGCAGCAGACGGCCTTTTGAAAACATAGTGACAAAAGAAGAAATTGCACAAAACGTGCAATTTCTCCTTTGGCCACAATGTTTTCCACTTTTTGTCATAGGTTAATATCCATTCAATTATGGAGATTTTCAAAGTTTTGACAAAATACGTTCAAAGTCGTCTGCTGCAGAATTGTCGTATGAGGGAAAGGGTTAATACGACGCGGCTCATGTGTTTATTGTATTGACGGTGAATTTACTTCGATTTAAATATTAGCTGCCGATGGTTTTCCACCTTTTAAAAGATTTGAGCCACATGACACTAACACCGACATTCGGTACTTTGCGAACGTTGCCCGTAACACCATTCTCCATGCTCAGAAATGAATTTCATGCTCCAAATCAGATGAATTTTCTCCTGATCAATCGGATACTTGAGTACAAATTGTGAGAACAGATTAAACTTAAAAAGGATTCAGAGCCAGATCAGCCTGCGTCGTCTCACAGTTTAATCGAGATCTTTCATGTCCGACATACATTTAAATATCCTCATTGAAGCCTCTAGAGTCGAACACTGGGCAAACAACCGACGGTACACGTATGAAATTTGATTGTAACTGTTAATTTTAAAACCTCCGTAGGTCGGTTTTCGTGTGTGCATCATCATTAATGTTGTAAAATCTAGTTAGTTTGGGTTAAAGAGATGTGTTTAGTGCCTTTTCAAACTAATTATTAGCTTTTGCACATCGACAATGTCCATTGCCCATCCACTTCCAGTCCACTATGAATCCACTTATGATCTTTCCGTCTAAAGTTACATAACCTTTATTAAAGCTTCCCGCGTCATGCCAAGTTATAAGACTTTCTTTCCAATTTCCCTACCAAATCTAACTTGTACGAAGTAATTTTCTAACCTTACGTCCATATCCAACCTATAAGTACTATATTCAACATTATGTCCAAATCTTTAATATAAGAAGTATTTTCCATCTTTCCGCCTTAATCCAAGTTATAAGAAGTATTTTTCCAATTCTCATTCCGAATTCAAGTTTTAAAAATTGTTGCCATGACAACAAGAATGCATCGTATATGTTTGACTTCCTTTTCAACAATGTTTCATTTATAATTATTTACACGCAATATGACGGCACTACATGAGTAAATTTCCAGTATTACCAGAGACATATAAACATATGTTTATATCGAGGGCTTGGCGTGAAACGGTTGTAACATAACTTTGTATTTTTTTTACCAAGGTTAATCACCTCGCAATAAAGTCTTTATAAGCGTTAACTCATTTTACTTGGTAAACAATGAAAATGTAGGTACCATTGCTCGTTCTGAGCAATGACACATACATTTATTTGCATTGTTTACAAAGGGGTCAAAATTACCCCTAAACCAGGGTTTTCAAAATAGGTTTTTAGTTACAACCGTTTCACGCTAAGCCCTCGATATGTCTCTGGTATTACAATAAGTTCAACCTGACGTCGACGGATCGGTGATTGATTGGAGTTTAACGCCGTTTTTAACAGTTATTCAAAATCACGGCGACCAGTTCACCAAGATAATTGACTACCTTCTCACATAGATTATTTATCCCATTGATTGGTATAACACGAACGACGCTGGTCACAAACACGTTTGTCCATCAAAGGGGAAAATGAATGGCCGAGCCGTGGTTCTAACTCACGATCCCTGGATGGATAGCCATCGTCAATACCGTATGTTTTATCGCGGCTATCAATCACTGCGATAGTACCGTTTTAAAAAAAAACAGCCAAAACCTGTGCTTGGAATAGCACCTTGGAATAGCGATTCACTGTCTATAGCAACCCTACTTTTAATTTCCCAATGGGAGACATCGGTCAGTTATCTCCCTTTAATACTCTCTACATCTAGCTAGGTCCTATCATTTGGTTTCCTCTGTTTTTATCATTGGTTTCTTTGCATTGGATGGTGCACTTATAAATTGCATTTTCTTGGCCAACTGTTATTAGATTGATTAGTAATTCCACATTTGTTTTCTTTAAACACTGCTATGTAACTGTTCTCTTTTGAATCATCACTTTTTTTAACACATTTATGATTAATGTGTACAGAGTAATTGCAATATCTCATTGCGAAATAGAGATAAAGACAAAGGATTCCAACTAAAAGGACCTACCAACCATTTGGTCTTCCTAGGTCTTTATCTGACAAGGGAGATAATATAATTATCACTAATGTCCCTAATTACTCATGTTCTGAATAAACGCACAGGAACCAGAATCCCAAAATTTTAAAAAAGAACAATTTCACTATTTATCAACGTTGATGTATTAAAAAATAATGCCACATTTTTTGCTTCAGCAGCTTGAAATTTGGTCAGAATGTTTGTCTAAATGATATCTAGGCCAAGTTTGAATATGGGTCATATTGGGTCAGAAACTAGGTCACTAGGCCAAATTGAAGGAACATCTTGTTAACTCTGTAGAAGACACATTTTTTGCTACAGCAGCTTGACATTTTATGAGAATGTTTATCTAAATGATATCTAAGCCAAGATCGAATATGGATCACGTAGAGTCAGAAACAAGGTCAATAAAGGAAAATATTGTTCAAACTCCGGAGGCCGCATTTTTACTTTGAGCAAGTTGAAAATTTGTCAGAATGTTGTCTTGATAATATCTAGTCCATGTTGGAATATGGGTCATATCAGGTAAAAAAATATAGATCACTAGGCCAAATGAAGGAAAATATTGTTAACACTGTGGAGGTTGCATTCAGAATAATTGTCCTGATGTATTTTGCATTGTAGTACATTGTATAATTAAGGTGAGCGATCCAGGGCCATCATGGCCCTCTTGTTTACGATACTGGTACCTGTGCATAAATGGCCCTACAATTAAAGACTATCTTTGAACAAGTACCATAGTGTTGTTTTTCCATGGGTGGACTTTATACACAAGTTCCAATGTATTTGTTATGAACCGATCAAGAATCGAACCGGGAACTGTATCGGTCTAACTCTTAAATTAATCGATACGAGCCTATATTTGGTTGCCTTTGTTATCAGTGTAGTTTCATATCAGCCTGTGCATCCACACAGTCCGATCAAAATCTATTCTTACTTACATAGTCTGTTAGAAACTTCTGTCAACTTGTGTTGCTTGGAAAGACTGCTGTGTGGAGTACTGCTGTGAGAAAGCCTGGAAACACATGGGTAGACGAACTGAAAAATGATTAATCATGTAATGGTTTAGTTGTCTATTCAAGACAATGAGGCACAAGTTTAGATAAGGTGTATATTTGTGCTTATGAATCCTTCCCTACATACAACGAATCTCCAGCAGACGACTTATATGAAAAATCTCCATGAATTAAAGTTAACTTATTAAATAGAGTTAAACCCAGTCTGGAAAAGGAAAAAAAATTGCTCATTATTAGAAATTTCTCATTTTACTATTATTTATTTATTGGTTTTTTTTTTACGCTGCTTTCAACAATATTTCAGTTTTATCACGGCGGCAGTTAATTTATTCATGATCCCTGGGTAAACAAACCAGTACTAGGCTAGAAAATGTGCCTTGCCCAAGGGCACTCCAGCATGACCGTAGTGCCGCGACTGGGGATCGAACCCGGGACACCCGGTTTCAAATCCTCGACGCTAACCACTCGACCACAGCGGATTCCTTTCTCATTTTACCACAATGTTTTTAAAAGATGTCTGCAAGTGGGAAAGAGTTACAGACTGACAGACAAAGTTCTAGATCTATAAGAGGTATATTTTCTGTATGTATATCCTCAGAAAAACTTGTTATGAAAACTGAAACTGATAGTCCTATTGAGGTGAGACATCGTCGAGCCGGGTTCTAAGAAGCCTGTGACACGTGTATATTTACACATCCGTGCTAACTAACTCGAATACGAGCCCGTCCGAGGAAAACGGTACATGTACACGGTGGCATTTCTAAACAGTGCAATGCCTAGATTAGCCTGTACATCTGCACCGTCTTATAATAATAATCTACACGAGTTGAAAAAATTCTTACGGTGTTACGTTAGTGATATGTGAACATTGTATATCCTGATAATACTGTTCTCAAATACCAACGTGTACCTTTTCGCACGGAGGGGCTCATTTGGACGGCTCTCAAAAGTGTTTGAACAGATATATTTGCACATCCATGCTAACCAATTTAAATACAGACTGGTTACCAAACACCTCTTTAAATCTTCTTTGCACGTCTAATGCAGATCCAGAGCATAATGCGCGAATGCAAATTATGACTAGGTTCTACAATAGGTGTTGGCTTTCGTAGAGCGCCGCACATCTGCTTCTGCATATCTTAACGGGTTCTTCGTTGAACATAATGTAACAGGAACGGGGTATATGTATAGATATCACTTCTACAGCCGTGCTGTGGAAGCCGGCTTTTATAGCGACACTTGTAGAGTGGTTGACCTTTTCTTAAAGTTAAGCAACGTTCATCGCGGTTAGTGCCTGGATGGGTGACCCGCGATGGCTTAACTCCGATATAAAAACCTATATATGCGATAGTGTGATATCAGGGTAGATAACCAATCTACTCCAAATATAGGCTTCTGCTACCAGGTCATTAACATTACCGAAGAAGAAAACACGTGCTAAGTTATTAGACTGTACAAAGGTGCCTACCTCGTTCAATTCACCCTACCAACAATTGGACTACAGACGACAACATAGAGCTGAAAGGGCACGACCATGGACTGAGAAAGCACCGGAAGCGCCGAAAAATAAATATGGCGTCCGTAAGTAATATTATTATTTTTGTTGTTTGGGGGTGTCTTTGTTGGTGTTTTTCTTTTTCAAGATACCCGTGTTTGATATATATACTAGAGGTCGAGTTTTAACACTGATACGTCAGATGCCCTGGAAGACTGTTGTGATGAGTATTGGTGCGAGGGGGAGGGGTTATGAGATACAGAGAGTAAGGTGAACTGGTCGACGTGAATTAACTGAAATATTGTTGAAAACGAAACGCCAGAACTAAATCGATCTAAAAAAAATCGGGTAGGACCATATTGCATTGGTTAACAAAACTATGATAACATCATACCAGTGGATGTTACGAGAGATTTGAAGATCATTGCTAAATCGGAATCTAGCTGGAAATGATAAGTGTTTCGCTTGTCGAACACACTGGAATTATGGTGCATAGTGGACATGCATTGAGTCTACAAAATCTGCATGTGGATGGCCGAAATTTGGACTGCCCGAATAAGCGATTAAGCAGTCGAAATGGGTTAACATTGTTCACAAATGTTGTTTTAGTCGTACATACATACATACATACATCATGTCATACCAATGCTGTTTAAGTTTTCAACAAATGGATACTGATATATGCATGTCTTATGAATAAATTGTCGGTCGTATAAACAATGTAAAAGCACGACCTTAAATTTCACATAAGTTTTACACTTTATTTTTCTTTGAATTTCCAGGAATATTTTATGAAAAGACACTGCCATCTGACGTCGACGAATCAAAGGTCACACTAAATTCCAGGAAATATGTAGCCAACTCCAAATATGGAAATATATACAGAATACAGTATGTCATCGTGTTTTCTCTCTTCGTTCAACGGTGAAACAAATCTTTCATTGTGTTTACTTGCAACTGAATGTTCAAAACAATGATTTGGCAGCATGCCTGACACTTGAAAAAGTAATGAAATTCAGCATCTTGTTTGCTAAAAATCATTTACTTAAATTAATAATAAACTATGTACCATTCGGAAGTTTTGTTCGATTTTTTGATACTTCTGCTGAATACCAATTTTAAAAACATTGTGGAAAAAAGGAGAAAATCATTTTTCATATATATTATGTACGACTTCAAAATATTTTAAAGCAGACTACCCATTATGGTCAAATTACGCCAAATAATATAGACCCTGAAAAAAACTTTGTTTGCATAGAAATGAGTGTATACCATCACCAGAATTCATTGAGTATAAGCCATTGAGTTACATTCATTGAAAATGTGTATAGGATGCACTGGAAATGATTGATTTGATATGTTTTAGTCTTTTGACCTTGTTTGAAAGTGAAAGTAGAGAATACTAAACACCGGTTTCGTACGGGCCCGACTTGGTCCAAAATGACGGTAACCATTTTCGCCTGGTGAATAAATTTCTTGCATAATGCATGACCCCCACCCCATTTTCTTTTAATTGTATTAAAGCTTACAGGTAACACTTTTGACAATTGAGGGCTGAAACTAGTCGATTTACATGGAAACAAAGAGGGAATTTATTTGGTGTTTTGTAACCTTATCAAATTTCAGACAAAAACAACCAAAGAAGAAAGAAAAGGCGACACCTCCGCAAAAATGGCTCTGGGAGGACGAGTACCTGACATGGTTGAATGGTACCCGTGCAAAATTCCTCGAAGACACGACAAAACGTGTAAAACCAGTCAAAGTCGGATTCGTCGGTATCAATGGGGACGTGACGTCACAAAGTTCAAGGTCGTCAGTTGGATAGTTTTATTTATAAAGTTTAAATGTATTTATTTTTTCCAGTCGTTTATTGTAAAGTCGTTAAATGTCAACTGTATTATGACAAAGGCTTTACAGTTTTTCAATTTCATTATAGTGTATGCTCCCTTTTTGGTAAATAAACAGTAGAACGTATAGTAGATATATATATATATATATATAGTGCATACGGTCGACACTTGTTATCTCGAAATCGAAGGGACTATAATAATAATTCGAAACAAACGGACTTCAAGATACAAATAGGTCGAACTCGCTTCTATAAACGAAAATAAAAATGTTTCAATGAGAAAAGCCTTTGCTTATAATGAGAAATGCCTTTGCTTATAATGAGAAAAGCCTTTGCTTATAATGAGAAATGCCTTCGACATAAGCGGGATGTCGATACATGCGATGTTGAGATAGCGGGTGTACATTAAACATGAGAAGCGCTCTGCGAAAACCAGCCGTACTGTATTTGCGACCAGTGAAGAGTCAGATTAGCCCAGCGCATCATCGCAGTCTGATCTGGCTCTACACTAGCTGTCAATTAGTCATAGTATGCCCAAGAAACGTCTTCAAGACAGTATCCAGTTCTCTAGCATGTAAGGGCAGGCATGTCTTTATCAACACGAGAACTAATTACGTTAAGAAGGTAAGAAGGGGACAAAGGTCAAAGGTCAATGTTAACAGCGTCATTCGTCTTCCAGTAACGGACTAAAAGGATTATGTAGTAAGATAGCCAGTTGTATGTGTGATGAAGACTTCTTATTCGTGTTCATTAGTAGAAGAAAGACAGGACCATATAATTTACTTTAAACACGTTTCTTAATGAAAATATAAGACTCGTTTCCATTTCAATATGAACATTTCGAGGGCTTGGCGTGAAATGGTTGTAACTACAATTGGTATTTGTTTTTACCAAGGTTAATCACCTTGCATAAAGTCTTTATAAGTGTTAAATCATTTTTCTTGGTAAACAATGGAACTTCAGGTGCCATTGCTCGTTCTGATAAATTTGCATTGTTTACAAAGGGGTCAAAATTACCCCTAAACCAGGGTGTTCAAAATAGGTTTTTAGTTACAACCGTTTCACGCCAAGCCCTCGATTTAATATACAAACAGGTAGGGTAGAGTCCTGATAATATATCAGTTATTACAACTGACTTGTCTCAGGATATATGGACCAGTAGTAGAGGTATCTTAACAAGGAAACACCCTGATATAACTGATAAATTGGTGAACTTGGCGTAAAACAACATACAGACGAAGCAAAACGCACATAACAAATAATGAGCCGCTTCCGGCGATCAGGGTTCTTCCTGTATCACCGTATTTTTGATCGCGTGAAGGTGTATAGTTGTAAAACTAGGTGGGTTCTTCCTGTATCTCAATACTTTTGATAAAGCGAAGGTGTATAGTTGTGAATCTAGGTGGGTTCAACCGAGTTACTTGAGTTTCGGTAGGTCGTTATTATATATATACAGATGCAGCAGTCGTACTTCCAAGCCGGACGCTCTAACGATTCAATGTTGACAATTGAATACTGTCTGAATATTCCCTAGAATTTGCCCGAACTTTGGCATGTTTTATGTGTCCGTATTGCTGACCAGTATTTGAATATCATACCGTTACATCTTTCTGTTAGGCATAGCTGACATTTTTTACAGTTACAGTTATGTAGGAAATATTCCATAAATGGTGTACCAATTATGTTGTATTTGTCCTAATCTGGTGCAATTTTTTCTAAACCCTTCTCCTAATAATAACATAAATCTGCTGCAGAAAAAAATTTAGGAAAATGCAAAATGTTTTTGAAAAAGTTGTATAAAACTAAATAACTCTGCAATACAGCTTTGAATTCAGTCTCATTCACATCATCCCTCTTACAACTCTACCACCTCATTCACCCAGAATCACCGTCAGTCTCTGACCCAACCTCACTGAAGCTCAGTCACGCACTCTGCTCAGTCTCAATCTACTCGACTCACCCTCACTAAGCCTCAGTCCTAACCATATTCCCTAAGTCTCAGCGACTCTCACTCACCCACACTAAGTTTCAATCAGTCTCAGCCACCCTTACTAAGTCTCAGCATATCTCAATCAGCCAACATCATTCAGTCCCAGCCACTATTACTTAGTCTCAGACACAATCAGTCAGTCTCCCAAACTCAACCATTTTCAGTATGCCTCAGCCACAATACATTCAGTCTTAGCCACCCTCACTAAGTCTCAGCCGCCCTCAGTAAGTCTCAGCCGCCCTCAGTAAGTCTCATCCACACTGACTAAGTGTCAGCCACAATTACTAAGCTAGTCTAAGCCACTTCACTCAGTCGTACCCGAACTTCAATCAGTCTCGGCCATTCTGACTAAGTCTCAGCCATTCTGACTAAGTCTCAGCCTGTCTCACTCAGTGCCAGTCTCAGTAACACTAGTCAGTCGTACCCCACCTCAATCAGTCGTGACCACTCTAACTAAGTATCAGCCTCTCTCACTCACCATCACTAAGTCTCAGTCCACCAAGTCTCAGCCACACTAACTAAGTCTAAGCCACTTCACTCATTCGTACTCACTCAGTCTTAGTCACCGTCCTTTAGTCTCAGCCAACCATCACTAAGTCTAAGCCACTTCAATCAGTCGTACCTCAATCAGTCTCGGCCACTCTGACTAAGTCTCAGCCTCTCTCACTTAGTCACTATCACTTAGTCTCACTCAACATCCGTCAGTAAGTCTCAGCCTCCATCACTCAGTGCCAACACCATCACTAAGTTTCAATCACTATCAGTAACTTTCACTCATTTACACTCACAAAGTCTCAGCCGCACTTGTATTTCGCATTTATATACTTTTGACAAATGTCAGAAACAATGTTGACCTAGCTGGGGTTCGAACCCACAACATTTACAATGACAGACGCCTGCTTTACCAACTGAGCTACCGAGCTGCATACATATCGATGCCATTACAAGATATATATTTACTCAAAGTTAATTACCAGGTCAATACTATATGCAGTAATATTTAAGTATGTTTTATGTTATCATCGACACAAAGGGGTATCTCATCATAAGTATTTGTGTTGTAATTTTAAACATTTTAGAATTATTACTAAATCAATATTAGTAAACAGGTTTACTGTCAATCTTCGCCTGCAACCTATTAATACGTAAACTAAGGTGAACTAAACAACACCGTTGCCGTAGCCTAGTGTCTAAGAACGAAGCACTTCAAACCTCAAAGTTCACTTTTCATGAGTTCGATTCTTCTGCTATGAGTGCTTTTTTTTGTATATAATATATATTCGACCATCGCTCTTTTCCTTTCAGACAATATCATTGAGTCGACCATAAGATTCCTTTCATCTTCAAATGTTCTTCTATTGCAGTGTCAATGTACATGTAATCTTGTCCTAAATGCTACAACGTATCATACAGGCATATAGGTCTTACTTTATAAGATTAATTCGACAATATAAAATACATATAACTAATCGGCATACCTGTACTTTAATGATTTAAAAAAAAAAAGAGAGAGAAACATGCTCGCATAACTCAAACTGAGCATCATGATAAAAAGGCCATACATTTAAAAGACATTCCGATTCAGAGATTCGAACTCGTGGCCATTGCATTGGCAGCTATGTGTGCTACGTACAAAGCTAACAGCTAACTACGATACAATGATCGCATGTGACCGCTCGCACAAGTTTTCTGTAGTTGTGAAACTAGGTGGAGCTTCCCTGTATCTCCGTACTTTTGATCGCGTGAAGACGTATAGTTGTGAAACTAGGTGGAGTTTCCCTGTATCTCCGTACTTTTGATCACGCGAAGACGTATAGTTGTGAAACTAGGTAGAGTTTCCCCGTATCTCCATACTTTTGATCACGTGAAGGTGTACATAGTTGTGAAACTAGGTGGGGTCTTCTTGTATCTCCGTACTTTTGATCACGTGAAGGTGTATAGTTGTGAAACTAGGTGGGTTCTTCCTGTATCTCCGTACTTTTGATCACGTGAAGGTGTATAGTTGTGAAACTAGGTGTAGATTTCGCATAAAGCTAAATGTATTGCTTCTCTAAATGTGGACCGACAGCGAAGGCTCTGCGTACTCATAGACTCGCCTTAGTTTTTCACCTTACACGGGTGCGGGAGGTCGCGGGTTCAATCCCTTGCCGGGTCATGCCAAATACTCAAAAATGGTATCAATTGCTGCCCTCCTTGGCGCTCAGTCTCGCGGGGTTAGCATTACGACTGACTGGCTGGTGTTGGGATAAATGGACCAGACGTACTTGTTACTTATCTAGGAAACCCCGTGATATAACTGAAACAATGTTGAAAGGGGCGTTAAACACCAAACAATCAATCAATCACCGTACACACATGTGCAACAACATCCGTTATTGCCAGACACAAATGCACTCCTGAATTTCTAAACGGTTTTCCACATCATTTGAGGAATTATTAAAATAATATAAAAGAAACAAAGCTTATTTGTCATTAGCACATATCGATATCTTTTGAATTATGATACGAAATAAAGTAAATAGACATCGATATTAATTTGATTAATGCATAAGGTAATTAAATATTTTTCAACAGTATAACATTTCATTTATTTTGCACACAACATAGAATCTGTGAAGTAATACGAACAACGACGTGTCTGATAGAAACATAAGAACTATATTAAACAGAATAATGACATGACTCACCAAATACGAGCCTGATTTAACCCTTTCCCTCATATGACAATTTTGCAGCAGACGACTTTAACATATTTTGTCAAAAAATGGAAAATCTCTATAATTGAACTAATTGACTAAAAGTTGAAAACATTGTGTCAAAAGGAGAAATTGCTCGTTTTGAGCAATTTCTTCATTGGTCACTATGTGTTCAAAAAGCCGTCTGCTGCAGAGGCGTCAGAAAGCGTCTATATGAGGGAAAGCGATATTAAGACTAATGGCTGCCCTCATTGGCGCTCAGAGTTGCCGGGTTAGCATTACGAGTGACTGTCTGGTGTCAGGATAAACGGACCAGTTATACTGGTAACTCACCAAGGAACATAACTGAAAGGATTTTGAACGCGGCGTAATACATCAAAAGAATCATACCGATATTTATTCTTATTTTTGCAACATATTCTAAAACGTATCATGCCTGCTAGTTGTAAACATTATTCTGTGCACTTCATTGTCAACCAAAAGTCACGAATTATGAGAATACACTTGATTATGTTGGTGCAGTTAATACAAAAGAAAAAGTGCTCTTCTTTAAACAAAAACGATGCTTAGGTGGAAGGGAGTAAACGGGTTTTATCTGAACAGGTGCAATGATAGAGCGTCGAATTTTTCGACAAAATCGCCCCCAAGTGCTGGTTAGGCATCTAGAAAGCAGACATCCATCGTGGTTAGAAACATGAATTATTTCGCAACCGATGTAAGATAATTAAATTTCAACCAGTTCACATTTCCTAGAAGCTGTTATATGGAATATTTCATCAATCTCAACTTGCGTGGCCAATGGGATAGGTTTATAGAGTCATATGTAAAGAGCGTACAAGGCAAACCAAACCAATACATAATTAAGACGCGTTTGTTTTGTAAGATGTCTTAAATTCTTTTAAGCTGATATGAAAGCAAACTGGAGAGCAAGGAGCTAGGAATCGACTTCCGGACAAGTATTGTTGTATACATATGAGCCGTCCCGC
The DNA here is from genome assembly GCA_031761405.1 of Serripes groenlandicus. Taxonomy (NCBI): domain Eukaryota; kingdom Metazoa; phylum Mollusca; class Bivalvia; order Cardiida; family Cardiidae; genus Serripes; species Serripes groenlandicus. Next base: position 2,204,110 of record JASEVX010000004.1, read on the forward strand.
GATAACACGAACATTGTGGACTCTGCGTAAAGTATCGACCCGGATCAGCCTAAGCATGCCGCGTAGGCTTACCCGGATAGACACTTTTCGCCTCCTAATGATTTTCTGTTTCAGGAATCATTACTCTATACATCTATCCCTTTGCGACGGAATGTGTCGGCCCGGATCAGTCTGCGCGGACTGCGCAGGCTGATCTGGGTCGATACATTACGCAGAGGATATAATGTTGATTTTCTCGTGGACATCTGCGTAATATATCGACCAGATCAGCCTGCGCTGTCCGCGCAGACTGATCCGGCCGACACATTCCGTCTTAGGGGCATATATGTATAGAGTAGTGATTCCTGAAACAGAAAATCCACAGGAGGCGAAAAGTGTCTATCCGAGTACGCCTGTGTGGCATGATTAGGCTGATCTGTGTCGATACATTACGCAGAGTCCATAATGTTGGTTTTCTCGTGGGACGGCTCAAAATTATCATGAAAACAAATGACCAAATGTCATATCTTTGACAAAATATCTAGTAATTACGATAGCTTTATTTGTTTTAAGACAGAAATTTACTATTTACATATAGTGGTCTTGTGAACTTTATACTGTGCTCTATGTAGTCATACAGAGCTTTCCTTTTATCAAAGGCTATATATTATTTCAACCCAGCGTGAATAATTAAAATTCTCCACTTGCGATTAATTACCAATGCATAGAAATAATGGATAGAAACTCCATATCTCAAACAGACATCATACCGATATATCATGTTACAACAATCAATGAAATCAGCTGCGTCTGTCGATTAAGGATCTTGCATATGCGTACAGTGTAGACTCGGGTGAGTTTGTGCTAACACACTGTCCAACCCGAGTTTTCACAGTCTGCCTATATGTTGTATAGACATAAATGCATCTTTTGAAGAAAAACTAGAAGCTTATCCCCTTAAGTTATAAACCAACGTTACTGTAAGTGGTGCCAGACCTGGAGAAACAATATGACCCAAAATTGCGAGACTCGGCTCCAACGAATTTATTGTCTATAAAACAACGTGCCGGTGATAGGAATTTATTGTTTTTTATTATTCATTGAATTCCATCACACAGAGTTCGCTGCTGTGTGACAACAATTGTAACTCATGTCCATATAGGTTGAGCTAAGGTTACGCGGATGTCCATTATCATCTGTACCTATGATTTCCGCACGCAGAATCACCTTGGTCGAGTGGTTAGTGTCAGGGATTTGGAACCAGACGTTCAGGGTTCGATCCCCAGTCGATGCACGGCAGTCATGGTGGAGTGCATTTGGGGCAAGACACATTTCCTAGCCTAGTGCTGGTTTGTTTACCCAGGGATCATGAATAAGTGAACTGTCGCCCTTATTTAATGGAAATAATGTTGCAAATGGTGTAACACCCAAATATAAATAAAACTGCTTCAAATCACTGTGAGGGAGCAAACAAAATCACGTGACCACAAATGCGAACGGCCACGGATAAATTAAGACAACAATACGTATGTTTTTTATGTTTTCTTTATTAACTTGAATCGAATTAAAACAAGACCTAGCCCACGGTACGTCGCATGATTTCTGATTTCATGTGGTATACTGTCTGTCATTCTTGGTGTCGTAGTTTTTGAGAACATTTAAAAACAAATTTGGAATCGGCGATGCATACGACCACACATTTTGTATATCTTGCAAAAACAATAATAAAACGGCTATTTTCACCTGGTTCTTTACGAAAAACACATATTAAAGCAAATATATACCATTTAGAGTACCTTTGCAAGGCGTATTGGTGTTTTTGAAGGCAATATTAAAATATCAAATTATGCGAACACTCTAGAATCTGCAAATGCCTTGTGTATGTTATGGTTGGGTTGCTTGGAGTGCAGTTCAAATATCAATTGGGCGTGATATTTGATTGGTAATCGAGTTTATTTTATCGACGCCAATTTCTCCCCACTATTTAAAACATCATCCATCCAGTTTGACATGTGCCATGGTTTCCAATTGATTGAACTACAATAGAATTATTCATTGAATGAATTAATTCCATAATTGACTGTCACGTGTTTTACGGTATGGAATATAACATTAGAAACTAAGGCATTTCTGATTTTGTCCAAGTATTAACAGGAAATGGGAAGTGATCAAATCGCAACTTTTGAACATGAGCCTGCACACATTACTTAGCCAACACTGTCAGAAAAGTTGTGGATAGACAGTCCCTGATCACGTGACACCGGGAATTATCATCTCAGAAGGTTAGCATGTTTAACCCTTTCCCAGATATAGACGCCTGATATTTCTGACGCCTCTGCAACATACGACTTGGGGAAATTTTGTGACAAAAGGAGACACGAGCAAATTCTTCTTTTGCCACCCTGCTTTCAACTTGATTAAATAACTGTTCTTTCACTTGTAGAGATTTTCAATATTTTCTGCGTAGATGTGCTCAAAGTCGTCCGCTTCAGATTTTGTTGTATGTCGAAAAGGTTCCCTCATATAGACGCATTCTGACGCCTCTGCAGCAGACGGCTTTTTGAAAACATAGTAACAAAACACAATGTTTTCCACTTTTAGTCATAGATTATCCATTCAATTATAGAGATTTTCCATTATTTGACAAAATATTTTCAAAGTCGTCTGCTGCAGAATTGTCGTATGAGGGAACGGGTTAATCTATCGTTTTTCTCTGCTTAACGATGTTAATTGATACATTGTCATTTATGTAGGAGTTTAAAACCTTACTTATTTTCAACATAGTCTGATAAACCATACCCATAGAAAAGCGTTCATCTGACATGTGTGGCAAGTTTCGATAATCATTGCCAACATTTGGGCTTATCAGGCTGCAATACACAGGCATTTCACCTTTCTGAGGCATCGAATTTTACATAAATGTTCAAAAAGGACCAAAATATATTTTAAAAATAATGATTTCAATTAGTACAAATGAAAGAGAAAACAATTCTGCATATTGAGCCGTTTGAAATGAAGCGATCGGAGGTTTTTAAATACCATAATAAAGCAGAATATTATTTAGCTCCTTCTTATTTCAATGTAACTTTGGATGACTAACACAAACCTGAAAAAGGACTGAAAAGTAAAAGTCATAGAATCATATCAAAAATATCATATTAAAGAGCAAATGTTTTCCTAACATATTCGTTTGGAATGAAATTAACTAATTTATAGGAGCAATTTCACTATTTTTTCCCTATATAAAAAGCTGTCAATGGCCGCATGAAAGTACACCGTTTATTCAGAAAATTCTTGAATGCCTAGTACTTCGACGTTTTTGCAGAAAGTCCCGCCCGACAGTGCAAAACAAAAAGAGTGCCAGTCTCATGATCAAAAGATCCCGGGTTCGAATCTAGCGAGAAAGATGTAAACCTTCAGGATGTTACACTCGCACTCCCCTCGAGAAGTGGTTACTAAAAATGAGCAACTTCTCGTTTTCCCGGAATGTTTTCATAAATGTTTCAAAATCATACCTTCTCATTCCTAGATTTTAAAACCTTTCTGTAATATGTAAATGGTTTAACCCTTTCCCTCATATAAGCGCTTTCGGACACCTCTGCAGCAGACGGCTTTTTGAAAACATAGTGACAAAAGAAGAAATTGCACAAAACGTGCAATTTCTCCTTTTGCCACAATGTTTTCCACTTTTCGTCATAGGTTATCCATTCAATTATGGAGATTTTCTATGTTTTGACAAAATACATTCAAAGTCGTCTGCTGCAGAATTGTCGTATGAGGGAAAGGGTTAAATGACCTCAATCTCGACACAAAATGTTGTCCACAATCTGCATAATGTTTATTTGCAGATTCATTGATATTTAATGTCATTTTCAACAGCATTTAATTAATATCACATGGACCAGGTCATCTAAGTATGTGTTTTCTGCCTCGTTGGCAGCAGTACATTATTTTATCCCAGGCAACTGGCTACCTTTCCATATGAACTGTAAGCCCATATGTGACAGGACGAATGACGCTATTTACAATGGCGTTTGGCAATCGTAAGAAATGATTGATGGCAGCGCAAACATTTGAAAGCACGATCCCTGGGTCGATAGCTCTCGTTGATACAGCCTGATCAATCGCCAACGCTGTTTGTAACTTATACCGAAGGTAATCGGGCTCAATTCGGATATTTCCGGAAATTCCGGTCTAAATATATTCTTAAGAGTTAAGCCGAAGTTTACCGATGGATAGCCGGAGATACGATGCCTGTAAACCCTTTACTTGCTTTGGAATATCTCAAGCAAAAAATGCATTGTATCGTGGGAAAATTTATGCAGAAATGTGGAATAATGAGAAAATGTTCTCTTTTTTGCATTTTCTCATTTTTCCATATTTCTATTACAAATTGTATGCTGATATCAATCAATTAACGATAAACAACCCGTGTCACTACAACAAATCATTAGTATCACATCAATATTTGATAGCGCAATGAAAATAATTTGATATCATTTGAACATCATTAACAATTCATAAGAATGCATACCCAGACTGCTTTCAATAGACACGTACTTTAGCGTTAACCAGTTCCCACCTATGTTCAATCTGGGGCCGACGACTTTTAAAACATCTAGGCGAAAACATGAAAAATCTTTTGAAATGAAGGTATAGTATCTGGGGAAATAAACTTGAAAACATTGTGGCAAACCGAGAAATTTCTCCCTTGGTCACAATGATTTCATAAATCGTCTGCGGAAGAGAGGTCAGAAAGCGTCTATATGTGGAAAAGGGATAATCAGTTACTTGTCGTCAGAATAAAAGTATTTATTTTGAAAAACTGCTTCAACATTCTGCGTTTACGCGAAGCATGTTTCTGTTTTAATGTATATTAAACGCTGGTCCGGTCTGTCCTACGTTCAATGGAACTTTATGGAAGCAAACGGTAGCCCATCCACCAATCAAATAACAGCCTTTTCACTTTTGGTACGAACCGTTACACACGGAGAGGTGGGTCAATATAAAAAAATGCAGACTTTTAGAGCTGATGAAAATAGAAGAAATGAATGTTTAACTCAACCTTTTAATTGCAGTTAACGAGAACATTTAACATTCAACTTCATGTTAACACAATATGCAAACATAAGGTATCTTTAACAAAAAAATATATTTATCTAAAAAAGGTTGCTTAACATATTTGTCCTTGGTGTTACTAAAACTATTATTTTAATAATTCCTACAATGAAAGGAAATATTATCTGCAACAGCAATGGAATTTGTTCTGTATGGTATGTTATTGTTCTATGACCAAATAAAATAAAATTGGAATCTTGCGTCATATTAAATTTAAGTTTACAAATATACAAATGAGAAAAAGATTCAATTGGCTATATTACGTTTCTAAATATGTAATTATTTCTTATATTACTAGAATTCAATTATTAATGATTAAACTCAACAAATTATGAGTTTCTCATTTTAATGACTGACTGAGCACAACGGTTCTAATAACCATTAAATATTTATTTTTTATTCTGTAACACCAATGACAAAAGTGTAACACCAGGGACAAGAATTGTAACACCAATGACAAAATCAAATAAAGATATCTCTCTATTACAATTAATATCGTAATGTATCTGTAACAATGGATTATAATATTTATCTTTCCTAAGAAAGTCGGAATTTGAAATATGTTCTCGATATTTATTTGTGAAAAGAAACATTTGTTGTGTACCAGTTACACCACTGACTTACCCGGTAACACCACTGACATTATTTCTGTTTCATTTCAAAGTTAGTGTACATTATGCATATAATATGTATGAAGAGCTGACATGTAAGACATTCATACATAGAATATGTATAATATACACACCTAGTATATCTTAACCCTTACAAGCGTGAACCAAAATGGTTGATTTTGAAAAGAATGTAAATTTAGATGAGATCGTAAGAGCGATCTTATCAGTATTTGCATTGTTTTCCACTCCGACAATTGAAAAACAAAAGTAATCTTAGGTATACACAAGGTACTGCTTGGACCTATCTAATACTGAAATCGTAGCAGACCAATGTATCTTAAACTAATTAAACAAACAACAATTAAACTGAACTTCCATGTATTTGTATGCTGTAATCTTACTATCATTTGTTGGATAGTACCAACATTTTCCGCGCTTTTGAAAAACAGTTTAGGAAGAGTTAATATTGCTCATAACGAGCAAGCTGATCACGTCCTGCACCGTTTTCCACAGTCCAAGATAATCCACATCGAGAGATGTGTTAATCGGATTTTAATTGCTGGAAAATAATATTCCAGAACTCCACATCTGGTTTGTATTTTGATTCCACCTATACAGGCTCATCGATGACGGTCATAACCTGATCCAGACTGTACCAGCACTCATCATGTACAGCTCTTGGCCAGTAAAAATGGCAAGATATTTAATCCTTTCCAACCCTGTGCATGCAACTGACATAAACATCTTCTTCATCTATGTCAGTGACATACCCAGGGTATGGAAGACCATCATACAAAACAACGACATATTTATGTAACAAGTGTTGTGTTTCTTTATAAACCATTTTAATTTTGCTTTCAAACTCCCTATTTCCATCTTCGCTCTTGCCTTCAGAATCCCCACATATATATTTGCATCCCTTTTCGCCATTGTTTTCAGACTTCCCATCTCTATCTTCAAATCCCCTTTCAACGCTATTTTCAGACACCCCGCCTCTATCTTCGCATCCCACATCGCCCTTGTGTACATACTTCCCACCTCCATCTTCGCACACTGTGTCTACTCTCACTTCAAACTCCTTACCTTCATCTTCGCACACTGTATCACCCTTCAGTTCAAACTCCTTACCCCCATCTTCGCACACTGTGTTTACTTTCACTTCAAACTCCTTACCTCCATCTTCACGCATTGTGTCACCCTTCAGTTCAAACTCCTTACCCCCATCTTCGCACACTGTGTTTACTTTCACTTCAAACTCCTTACCGCCATCTTCACACATTGTGTCTCCCTTCACTTCAAACTCCTTACCTTCATCTTCGCATACCGTGTCACCCTTCACTTCAAACTCTTTACCTTCATCTGCACACATTATGTCACCCTTTACTTCAAACTCATTATCGCCATCTTCACACATTGTATCACCCTTCACTTCAAACTCCTTACCTTCATCTTCACACACTATGTCACCCTTCACTTCAAACTCCCCACCTTCATCTTCATACATCATGTCACCTTTTACTTGAAACTCTGCACCTTACGCACCCTTCGCTTCAATCTCTGATGTTTGTCTTAGTTTCTTCCAAAAATGTAGTTCCTTGAGACTGGAATTCAAAATTCGTTTTTGTTTCTTTATCTTTTTCCTTGTGACTGTCTGTTTTATTCCAGATGTATTTTGGCTGATATCATCTCTCTCGAAGAAGTCAATTAGACTGTTTTCAATCCTCTTACTTAAGCTATATACTCAACTCCTATTTGCTTTATTCTGAATCCCTATATATCTGCGAATTTTTGTGAGAAATCCATATTTTCGCAACACACCCATTGAAAACCATCTCAGCCAAGGTTTTCTTTACTCGGTGACTTCCACTCATATATTTCTCTTTTATTGCTTCCTTTAGGGCAAAGTGGAAGGTCAGAGTCTTTCTGACTTGATTCTGTCTAATTCTCTTCTCTTTTGGTATCAGATTGACTCTTAGTCCTCGCAGCAAACGCTTAGACTTTGATTTAGGTGTTTCTGGATGGTCGCATTTATTTATTTCTCTCTCTCTTAACCACCTCTTTATATACATATGTTTCGTCCTATTTACTTTATGCAGTTCTTCCCTAAGTTTTGCATTATCCCTGTAACACTTGGCTTTCGATCGAATCCTGACTCTAGCGCTTGAGAGCTGCTGATGAGACGGTGCAGGATTTGGGGACGTTAGAGGTGTGAGTGGTTCAGGCTGTGCTCCTTTTCTTTTTCTATACCCTTTCTGTTGTTCTTTCCATATTTTCCTTTGCTGTCGCTTTCCCCTTTGTGACATCTGGCCAGTTGGAATGCGGTTGCCTACATCAAGGTCTATTCTGTACTTTTCTACTTTCTTTCGGAGGTATTCTGCTCTCCTGTTTGGATCAGAGTCTCTATTTTCTCGGTATCTTCTTTGCTTTTCAGCATTAGTTAAAGCCATGGTAAACCCTGCAATCAATGAGAAACTATTTAACTGTTTAACAAATAAGAATGTGTTGGTCCCTTTCAAATTGAAAGCATAAATCCCTATGTATCAGTAGAAGGCTGGACCGTGTTTTTATTTACTAAACGTTCAGATTGCACGTTAATAGCTGGCTGAACTCTTCCTACACCCTTTTAAAATATGTTTTTTAATAAATGCGGAAAATGCGTATCTTTAGAATTACGAACGTTGATGTATATACACTGTCCACTTTAACTCTAAATTGTAGTTTTTTAGCCGTTTATTAGCATTTGCAATGGTCTCAACATCGTTGACGAGCTCATTCAGGCATTAAGCCCCTGTCACACTGCCATGAGTTTGTGCTAGGATGACATGACCGATGTCTGTAAATCGTGGCAAGTCGCAGACCAGATCGTTGTGTATCTTGACAATTATTTTGCATGTTTCGGGCTATCGTGGCAAAACACTCGTACAGCCACGACGTTTGAGTTATCGTGGTGATATTGTTACGCACTCGTACTTTAGTTTGTGGATAAAGTGTACACATATTATATAAGAACAGCACCACAGAAATACCAACAATGTGGCATCTGTGTAGGGTTTAATCCTGATACATCAGCGCAGGATAATCCCGGCCTAGACTTTCCGCCTCCTGGAGATTTTTGTATCAGGAATCATACTTTATATCTATACCCCAGAGGCGGAAATGTCGGCCTGGATGAATCTGCGCGCACTAGAAAGGCTGGTTCGGATTGATACTTTACGATCATGCCACCTTGTATTTTTTGTTATCGAAATGGCTCATATATAGAGAAAATAAAACAATGATTTGTCATTGGTGTAACCTGCACTGTCATTGGAGTTACCGAAAATTACATTTGGGTTAACTTACACATTGTTTATCAGAATATCTATGAAAAACAATAATAATCCAATACATACCAACAAAATATGATATCACGGTCTTTACCTTTTTGAATTGTTTAAAAATTAAATCCACATTATGTTAATACTATACCTTAGTGTCATTGGTGTTACCGAATCTGTCAATGGTGGTACTTTTTTGTAGGTAACACCATTGACGGTAACACCAATGACATATTCAACTTAAAACTACAGTTTACATGAATAATGACTTCTCCCGGGCAACGCTCAACCTTTGAAGTGATCTTTGCATCATTTGCAATATTACAAAAAACAAGCAACTTCTGAATCTTAAATAATGGAATTAATTTATGTGGTTACACTATTGACCTGTTAAAAAAATACTACGGCAACTATAATTACCTCGATGACTTTAAAAGGCTTGAAATTCAAAAATCGTCTGCATAAATAATCAACATGCTGACAGGAAGTTGTGTAAGAGGGGATCGGTAAGTAATAACATCTTTCAATAAGGGAAGTAACTTATACATTACGCACATAATAAACGGTTACACCACTGACAAACCACTATTGTACACTTATATTTTTAAAGATTTGACATACTATAAATTAATTTTATTGATTGATACTTATACCAAGTAACAAACACAGATACAAGTGTTGTCAAACTTACCTCTTTTAAGCTGTTAACCAACGATTTCATGAAAATATTCGCAAACAAATAAAGACTCGATTTCCTTTGACAGCATTAATTAGTCAGTCGTGCTGTATCATTCACCTGATTTCAAGAAATGTCCGATACTTACCGGTATCTTTTTGCCTGTCAATGAAAAAACGCGTTATTCTTTGTATCGTGGCACATGGATCATGTTTTAAAAGAATAACATTTACAGCGAAATACAACAGTGACATGAAAATATGGAAAATCTGCATTTTTTGATATTGACCCAGGTACCAAACTGATACAGTAAACGCAGGTCTGACCCGTCTTAACAATCCTAAACGTTTGCATTGGATTAGGAAACATCGTATGATTTACATAAACATGAAATTCAGCCGTATCAAAAAAAAAAGCACACATACTTAAAACCCATTCGTGGAAGACAAATAATACTAGTCACAAAATAGATCATGATTAATATTAGCCGAAGGTTTGATTCGCAATCGATGTCAACATCAATAAGTTTAGGCTTGTAACGCCGGATTACTTTTAACGCTTTCCCTCATATAAACACTTTCGGACGCTTCTGCAGCAGGTGGCTTTTTAAAAACATAGTGACAAATTAAGAAATTGCACAAAACGTGCAATTTCTCCTTTTGCCACAATGTTTTCCACTTTTAGTCATAGGTTATCCATTCATTTATGGATATTTTCTATGTTTTGACAAAATACGTTCAAAGTCGTCTGCTGCAGAATTGTCGTATGGGGGAAAGGGTTAAAGCAGACGGCGTTTTGAAAACATAGTGACAAAAGAAGAAATTGCACAGAACGTGCAATTTCTCCTTTTGTCACAATGTTTTCCACTTTTAGTCATAGGTTATCCATCTGACAAAATACGTTCAAAGTCGTCTGCTGCAGAATTGTCGTATGTGGGAAAGGGTTATCAGATACGAACAGAATAAATGACCGAGTCGGGTATCGAACTCCCAACACCTAGATCGATAAACCTCGTCGGCATTACAGACAGAGATATCGCGGCTCTACATCGAAGTTGAATCGACGATTTAAAAAGTTGTCGACGTATAAAAGTTCGAGATATTGAGATCCAGATCTGTAGCGGTTTAAGACTTTGAGTTAGACAGGGAAGTATGTTGAAGCAATCCTCGACATGTCGATGTTCACCTCATTGAAAGTACGATTTGTTTGCTTAATTGGGTATTACGCCGCTTTCCACATTATTTCAGTTATATCACGGCGACAGTTTACTTATTCATGATCCCTGGGTAAACAAACCAGTACTAGGCTAGAAAATGTGTCTTGCCCAAGGACACTCCACCATTACCGTAGTGCCGCGACTGGGGATCGAACCCGGGACACCCGGTTTCAAATCCCCGATGCTAACCATTAAAACTATGAATATGTTAGGAATATAAACGGTCATTTATTACAGAAACCAAAGGCGAAGTCGCAACATTTACAGGATGGTTATGCATTCTGACACGTCTTATGCAGTCCACTTCAGGCGTACATCTTCAAAACGAGCAATTTGTCTTTTTGCCACAATATTTTCAAATTAATTCAATAAATAAAATTTCAATTGTCCAGACTTTTTTCAAAGCAGTCGAATTCAAATTTGTTGTATGTTGGTTAAAGCCTTCAACATTTAAGAAGCTTTTAACATGATTAACATTATCTCATAACTAAGAACGACGCTGATGTGAAAGAAGTTGTGTTGAAGTCGCAATAACTCGAACTAGCGACAACTTGAAATTAATTCCCTTGAACGGGTCTTCAATAAACAGTGTAGCAGCCATTCTGATTGGGCGTACGAGCACTCGGAACTCCTGCTGTGATGTTTTCATAATATTAAACACTTAAGTTTAATTGAATTAAGAATCCTATACTGGCAATCTATAAATGAATTAAGTATAAAGCTAGTGATCACACGAATACTTCGATAACCCGAGGATATTTCAACGTAACCTTCGATTTCGAGTTAACGCGAGACCGCTATATCTATTTATGGGTAGTTTTACCTACCAAGCTATTTGTTTTTAATTGCCATATACATGTATAATAAAAACAAAAAAACATGTTCCGGAACAAGTATCATATAAATGAGAAAATAAAAACATTTCAACGGTCTATTAATTTGCAAATCAATAAACCATTGAAATGTTATTGTTTTTACTTTTCAGATGATAAAAAAGTAATAATAATAATAATAGTAATGTAGATGTATGGAGATGGCAAGTCTACCTATATATCCATATCGATGACTTCACGGCAAAAAAAACCGGTTGTAACTACATATTATAACAAGCAGTAGTTATAACCGTTTTGCATGAAGCCCACGTTATGTATCCTGTTTTATCGAACCGGTAATCCATACATCATTATTTAGCATATAACTACCTAGATCTACGTTTTAGTCATACCTCAGAAGCCCATTGTTTGCCGAACTAAAAGTATATATTTAACAAACGCTTGTCTTTCTTTGTAGGTCCAGCAGTCTACCGAAAATAAACGAGCGGCAGCTCGGCCATCGACCCACAGCTGACGTGTATGCGTACGTATCCATTGATGATATCCGACCATTTACGTAAAATATCTAAACCATTTCCAGAGGATAAGATAAAATATTTCTCTTATTACTCAACATAATCCTATGATGTAGGTACTCAAAAGAATCGTCTCACTGAGACGATTCTTTTGAGTACCCACAATATAGGGTTTTAATATCAAATAAGGATTTTAGAACATGACAAATGCTCCTAATCTAGGGCTCTGCATGAGTTCCCACATATAAAAACACATCTGCATCAGACGACTTTGAAACATTGAGTCTTAAGTATGGAAACTTTCTATAAATGAAACACCTTTTATTTAAACCAGTTGAAAAGAAAGTGGCAAAAGGAGAAATTGCTCATCATGAGCAATTTCTCCCTTGTCACAAAATAATTCTTAAACGTTATTAGAGAGGAGTCAGAAAGCATCAGTTTGTGGAAAAGGGTAAATTTCGTTACACGTTTAGCCTATACAATCTGAATACAACGAACGAAGACGCTGCAACGCCATTAGTGTGTAATGTATAGGGGTTTGAGTGTGGAATCATTTTTAGAAGCATTCTCTGCCCTGATTCATTTAAAATTACCTTGATATTGTTCCAATTCATTTAGTCAGGAAGTAACAAGTTATTTGTCATGAGAACACACAATGATAATTTCAGACAATACCACTATCACCGTTTAGAGAGCAGTAAGCGTAAGGAAGCCGTCCGCGTGTTACAGAGATGGTTTAAAGGGTGGTTTGTGAGGAGCTTTATCAAACGACTGAAACAGAAGGTGTGTTTGTTAGTCTGAATGGCGTTTTATGTCGCTTCCAATTGAGCCGTTCCACGAGAAAACCCAACATTGTGGACTCTGCGTAAAGTATCGACCCGGATCAGCTTAAGCATGCCGCGCACGCTAACCCGGACAGACATTTTTCGTCTCCTGTGGATTATTTGTTTCAGGAATCGTTTCTATATACCTTAATATCCCTAATACGGAATATGTCGGCCCGGATAAGCCTGCGCAGACTTCACAGACTGATCTTGGTCGATACATTACGCAGAGTCCATTGTGTTAGTTTTCTCGCGGAACGGCTCAATTTAGTATGATCCGTGTAGGTCCAACTATCGAATTATATATATGATAATGACAAGGTCAGTTTTCTATACGCTATATCCCTGAGCCCCAAGGAAGGAAGCTTTGAGATACCATTTCCAGACTTCCGTATGACCAGTTTTTGTAAGGCACAGCACTATGAATTAATTGTAATTGGTTAAATGATCTTCACAACATTCATGTTTTTAAAGTTCCCCTATCCATACCTCAATGGGTAAAAGTGAAGGCTTATGTCTTATGTATACTTTCATTAAAAACAAACGTGCCATGATTCAATATCACATTGAACAAAAGCTAAACAAAAATTTATTCCAAACAGAAGAGAAATGTTTCATAAGTAATAAAAGGAAAGAACGTTGATATCATTGCCATGTTGATCAAGGTAACGAATTAAGATAACGACATTTACAAAACAACAAATGTATTCAATCATGGGCACCCTATTTTCTCTCTCGAAAGGTATATAGCAAAACCTTAAACGGCATGATGTTCTTCTTGTTTCAGGCTTTATTACAACATGGCCGACTATGGCCTAACTTCATTCAGGATTATCGCGAACTCGTTACAAAAATACAGACAAGATATGGAATCATGAAGCCGTCGTGTCGTCTAGACTTGAGGGAAGTTAAATTATTTATGGACCGCAAAACAGGTATAATAGATGACAGGGTTTGTGTGCCCCCCCCCCCACACACACACACCCACACACACACACACACACACACACCCACACCCAACCACCCACCCACCCACACCCACACACACCCACCCACCCACACACACACCCACACCCAACCACCCACCCACCCACCCACACACACACACACCCACACCCAACCACCCACCCACCCACACCCACACCCACACCCACACACACACCCACACCCACCCACCCACCCACACACACACCCACACCCAACCACCCACCCACACCCACCCACACACCCACCCACCCACCCACACACACACCCACTGCAGTGAATACAGCTGTTAACTACACTCACCTAAAGACTGTCTATGGTGGCATACTTCTGCCACCACATAACCACTTAATTATCACGTTAAACGTTAAACGTGATATCAAAGCGGTTATGTGGTGTCAGAAGTATGCCACCATAGCTGTCTTCTGTTTGACAAAACGCGACATAAATGCCCCCGTACCATACTGGTTAATATATTATCTTCGTCTAACGATGTTGGTGCCATCTGCGTACAGACTGATGTGATCCGCATAGTCTCAACAATATCGTTATCGTCCACCTAAATGTTATATAGATCTGAACTCGAATCATTTATTTCAATGTACAATGACAATACACAGCGATAAAAGTGAATGGGTTTTGTTGTGGGCAAAAGGCGGAATGTTGTAAGGTGATGGTTTTATTCCAAAATGACAAAACAATCCAAGACAGTTAATTACATCCTGGAACATATTAACGATGGACCTACGTCCAAATATAAAAAATGGCGGCCATTTATCATAGATTGCTGATATATAACATTCTGATATCAACAAGGCAGTTGATACTAGGCTATATTGAATGAATAATAAAATATGTTTTAATTAGTTGTTATTCTCTTACTAATCTGTATTTCAGCCTACGAGAAAGCCTTCATTATATTGGCAAACGCTGGAAAACTGTACAAAAACGACCTAATGGAATTCTTCAACCGATGTGACTTATGGCCAACGCAGGCAGACATTAACAGGGCTTTTGATGCCATATTTAGAGGTACACCTTACATACATATATTTAGAAATATATCTATCAATAAAGGGGAATAAGAATCTGCGAACAGTGAAGACTCTGGTGACATCAGAGTCTTCACTGCCCGCCAATATGATAAACAGACCTAAATGTATATTGTGCCATAACACTACAAGTGAATGTTATCTAGTTGTACGTATATGTTACTTTAACTCTTTCAGCGCCAAAGGCAATATTGGGGTTTTTGCAAACAATACAGATTCAGGTGAGTCAGCTCATAACGAGCTGTCTCACCTGAAATCAGCATTGTTTGGCTTTTATTCATCAAAATAGTCCAAAACTGTTATTCTTGAGATATGTAGACGTCCGATTTTGAACATGGAAGAATCTACTTTAAAACAATTCGGCTCTGAAAGAGTTAAGTGGTGTTCTAATCGGAGAGTCAATAAGACTCCATATCGCTTACGTGTTATTGTACCGCTTATGATGACTTGCGGTCTTGTTGCATCCGCGAAAGGCGAATACTCTGTTGACTTTACATATGCATACGCGCAGTCTTGCGATAGTCTTAACTCAGTACACGCATATCTCAAGAAGAGTCAAAGATATAAATTCTGACGAAAATAGAGAAGAATGTAGTCAAGATGTAGTTACAACCGTTTCGCATGGAACCATTGATATGTCTCTACAAACGATATTGCACCGAAACGTTCTGTTACGAGACAATTTCTCATATGATACATCATTCTCTTCAGGCTCTCTGACTGCCGCTGAAGTCGTGTTTGTTCTAGACTGCTCATCGAATGCAGGCGTCGTCGGGTTCCATAATCTATTGAAGTTCGTCAAAGACATTGTTATAAATTTAGATATAGCCCCAGATCGGACCAGGGTGGGCGTGGTTCCGTTCAACGAAGACGCAGTCAACAGTTTTGGTATCAGCACCTATGATAATAAACAGGATATCTTGGACGCCATCGGTAATTACCAAGTATACCCACTCTAGCTAATACGATTAATTGTTGTTGCATATGCGAACAGTGCAGACTCTGGTGAGCCCACTCGTACGCATTATGAGGGGCGTAGCTCCCTTTAGGCACTGTAGGCACGTGCCTACACATTTTTTCTCAAAATGCCCCAAAATGCAGCTGCGGTTATTGACATCTGCGTAATGTATCGACCAGATCAGCCTGCGCTGTCCGCGCAGACTGATCCGGCCGACACATTCCGTCTTAGGGAGATAGATGTATACAGTAGTGATTCCTGAAACAGAAAATCCACAGGAGGCGAAAAGTGTCTATCCGGGTAGACCTGTGTGACATGCTTAGGCTGATCCGGGTCGATACTTTACGCAATTTTGATTTTCTCACGAAACGGCCTACACATTGATTATTGCAAAGCTACGCCCCTGATTCTCATCAGAGTATTCACTATCCGTCTTAGACCAATCATACGTTTAACTACTGACGAAAAGCTAGAATCGTTACCAGATTTGTTTACCTCTCTTTGTGACAATAAAACAAAGAGTATGCATGTGCAGTATAGTATGTTATTGCTAGGTATGCGCTATATGTATACATGAATATAAAAACTCCTCTACTTCCTGGTTCTAACCCCTTCCCTCATATAGACGCTTTCTGACGCCGCTGACGGCTTTTTGAAAACATAGTGACAAAAGAAGAAATTGCTCAAAATGAGCAATTTCTCCTTTTGCTTCAATATTTTCCATTTTTAGTCATAGGTTATCCATTCAATTATAGAGATTTGCTATTTTTTAGAATATGTTCAAAGTCGTGTGCTGCAGAATTGTCGTACGAGGGAAAGGGTTAAATTATGGTAACAATTACTTCCAGAAGAGCCTTTTCCCGAAAACTAAAACGGTTTACAAAACTGCAACAGAAGACGTTTATGCATTATTCAATAAACAGACAGTCAATATTTCACAATCCATAATTATTTCTTTACACATTAAAAACTGTCAAGATTTAAAAAGTATTTCTTTATTATAGCTAAGATTAAAATCCAACACGGACTAACAAGAACTGATCTGGCCCTACGTCTTATGAGGGACATGTTCAAGGTAAGCAAAACAAAGAATACAAATGTTTCGGAATTACATGCTTATCCCCCGTTGGGCAGTGTCATATTTTATATTGCGCAAAATTTAAATACGAATATATAATTTATTCTAATTCAAAGCGGCTCAATAACTTTTATTAGAATAACACGATAGAGACCAATCTGCATAGTGTCGCAATACAACAACCTCGCAAGTATCATTTAAATATTTGTATACCTTTGAATTAAAAAAATATGTGGAAAGCGAAAAATCTACAAAATGTCATAAATGTGAAAAGTTCAAGTATAGATCAAGCACCGTAACTCTTACTTCATTATTCTCACTGTTTTTATGTAACCAGTTTTACATCAACGATTCAAAGTAGTAAAACATGATGCTGAACTGTTAGTTCTTGTTATTGATTAGTATTGTAAAACAAATAGGTATTTATATATTTATTTCACCGGGCATCCCCAGTCGCGGCACGACGGTCATGATGGAGTGCCCTTGGATAAGGCACATTTGCTAGCCTAGTACTGGTTTGTTTACCCGGGGATCATGAATAAGTGAACTGTTGCCGTGATATAACTGAAATAATGTTGAAAGCGGCGTAAAACCCCAATAAAAACAAACACATTTATTTCACGATATTCCTTCTCTATCAAACAGAATGCAAGACCAGGCGTCCAAAGACTCGGTATAGTTATAACTGACAGTCAATCGGAGAACCCCGACCTAACACGGAGGGAAGCCAGGACGGCCAAAGACCAAGGAATTGAAATTATATCTATAAGTATGTATTATTCTACTCGTTCAAATTATATAAGTTGAGAGTCGTCATGCGAGTACTGTGGCATCTGCGCTTAGTGAAGACTCCAGGGGGAATCTGTGTATACACCAGTCGCACCAGATCATGTACCTAAAGATATCTGACCTAAAAAGGGGTATAGATGTATTTCCGGCTGAGAAAGAAATGTAGCCATACTCATTTCAGTATCGTATCCCTTTAAGTTATCCGGGGACGGATTGGAAAAGGAGCCATAATCGATAGAAGCGGCTCATTTGCTTGCGTTTCCAAAGACGTAACAGAAAATGCACCATTAACAAAGCTTTGTGTTACGTCTATATAACCATTAAAATACACATAACAAATACCAGAGTAGAATACGAAGGTCCTTAAGCGAATATATGACGAGGAGCACTTGTTGTTCATGTCTAATAATAAACGAAATGAATTGAATTTAATATACATCATTAAAAAGGTTGTCACATATTTAATTATAACCTTTAAAATACACTCCCGCAAATACTGCCGTAAAATACGAACACAATTTCCATCGTAGCTATGTGTATTTCGGAAAATCAACGTGTACCATTTCGCATGGGCTCCTTTGAAGAAACATATCCCCGATTCTCTCTTTACAGGTATCGGAGATAATGGTTTAGATGACATGCTGGCAATAGCGTCCTCTGCGGAACACGTTTACAGGGCATTAGATGCAAAATCACTGACAAGCATCAAACGTCAAATAGAGAAGCGAATTTGTTTAGGTAATTAATGCATTTTCTTACTAGGATAACGCCAAATGATTTTGTTCGAATTGTATTTTTCGCCGGTTTCAATGTTGTTTCAGTTATATCACTGCAGCAGTCGACTTATATGTGATCCCTCGATGACAAACGAGTAATAGACTAGGACACGTGTATCATGACCGCCGCGAGAATAGAAACCCGGGGCGCCCTCAAATCCTTCACTACGCTTACCACTTGATGAAGAAAGGTTCTTTCGTTTATGAAGCTTGATTGGTTAGGGTTTAACGCCGTTTATAACAATTTCTCAGTTATATCACGGCGGCCAGTTCACCTACTCATGCATTTCCTGGTTTTCTCACACCAGTACTCCACACAACAATCTTCCCAAGCAAGTGGCTGCTTTTTCACAGAGACTAAGCCTATTGGTGGAAGAGGAATGAAGCATGTCGTATTGACGTCGGAAAGAAAGTTGGCTGAGCCGGGATTCGAACTCACAATCCCTGGATCGTTTATGAAGCCATGCATCGGGCGGAATTAGTAACCGTTATTAGGTGAGCCGGTATCGCCTGCTAATGGCACAGTTAAGTTAATCCGTTTGGTTGAGACCCTGACGCCAAGACAAAGATTAGACCACCTTGGTAAACCAGTAACTCTAAACATCTATCTCAGAATTTGCGGACTACCTGAAATGCCTCTACAGTTTTCAATTTGACACAGTAATCTGGATGTTTACCCAATTTGACCCAGTAATCTGTGTTTGTATCCAACATGGCTCAGTTAAGAGATTGACCTAAGTTTGTATTCAGCATGGCTCAGTTAAGAGATTGACCTAAGTTTGTATTCAACATGGCTCAGTTAAGAGATTGACCTAAGTTTGTATTCAACATGGCTCAGTTAAGAGATTGACCTAAGTTTGTATTCAACATGGCTCAGTTAAGAGATTGACCTAAGTTTGTATTCAACATGGCTCAGTTAAGAGATTGACCTAAGTTTGTATTCAACATGGCTCAGTTAAGAGATTGACCTAAGTTTGTATTCAACATGGCTCAGTTAAGAGGTTGACCTAAGTTTGTATTCAACATGGCTCAGTTAAGAGATTGACCTAAGTTTGTATTCAACATGGCTCAGTTAAGAGATTGACCTAAGTTTGTATTCAACATGGCTCAGTTAAGAGATTGACCTAAGTTTGTATTCAACATGGCTCAGTTAAGAGATTGACCTAAGTTTGTATTCAACATGGCTCAGTTAAGAGATTGACCTAAGTTTGTATTCAACATGGCTCAGTTAAGAGATTGACCTAAGTTTGTATTCAACATGGCTCAGTTAAGAGATTGACCTAAGTTTGTATTCAACATGGCTCAGTTAAGAGATTGACCTAAGTTTGTATTCAACATGGCTCAGTTAAGAGATTGACCTAAATTTGACGGGGATGAACGATCTGGTGAACTTTCAGGAATATTGGATATAAAACTCGGCCTCTAATATATCCATACGATACTCGAGATAACCATTGCTTTAATAAACTAAATTTCAAAGAGGGTTATCTCTTTTTGAATGTAAATTGAAACTATGTGAAGGATTGATAAAATCAAGGGGCATAACTTTGGTGTTCCCAAAACAATTTTCGTGAAACTTGCATATGGTGGTGAACGTTTCCATATATTTTCACCAAAGCCTTGGATGTGGCTCCGGACGGACCGACGACGCCAAAACAGGTAGACAAACTAAAGACAAAGAAGTGGTCTCTATATGCCGTCCTGTCGAGACCGGAGACTGCTCGCATTGGAAGTGATGGAATATTGAAAAACATTGTGGATAAAGGAGAAATTGCTCATTATGAGCAATTTCTCCTTTATCCACAATGTTTTAATGCTTCTTTATCTAAAATATCTGTTTCATTGAAAATACACTTTAAATCTGTTACATCTAGTGTATACTTCTGTGAGACTACGAAATGAAACATCGAGTCTACTGCTCTTGGTTATGGCTATACAATTGAACTGAGCCGTTCCACGAAAAAAACCACATTATGGACTCTGCTCAATGTATCAATCCAGATCAGCCTGCGCAGCCCGCACGGGCTGATCCGGGCCGAAACATTTCGTCGCAGGGGGATAGAATAATTATTCCTGAAACAGAAAAACCAAAGGAGACGAAAAGTGTCTGCCCGGATTAGCCTGCGCGGCATGTTTAGGCTGATCCGGATCGATGCTTTACGCAGTCAACAATGTTGGTTTTTCTCGTGGGACGGCTCTGGTTCACGTACAAGTTATCAAACACCTAAATTGTCGTAGTGCCATCCCTGCTTGGCGCAAAGGATTGTGGGGATCTGTGTTAGAATAAAGTTACCGATGGTACTGCGAAATTCGCATCGGTGAAGTCATGTTTTAACAACTGATTGATTGATTGATTGGGGTTTAGCGCCGTTTTTAACAATTTCTCAGTTATATCACGGCGGCCAGTTTACCTACTCATGCATTTCCTGGTTTTCTCACACCAGTACTTCACACAACAATCTTCCCAAGCAACTGGCTGCTTTTCCACATAGACTTAGCCCATTGGTGGAAGACGAATGACGCATGTCACATTGACTTTTGTCAATCCTCGGAAAGAAAGTTGGCCGAGCCGGGATTCGAACAACTGTCTTAGAATGTAATTATATACGTTTACAGCATCTTGTGGTTTCTGTCAGCGTTTACAACCCCGTATAAATCAGTACGGGCTCACAAGAAACGAGGCGATGGCTATAGGGTGGACAATATTCCCGCCTATGGGCGCGGATATTCGCCCATCAAACTACATACAAAGATGCGCCCTCGGTAATTCGAACAAATAACACAATACATGTCTTGTATCTTCAATATCTCCACATCTATATATTCTTCACCATTGCATATCTGGTGAATCTTTGCAACATTATAAATGGCCGGTATCACTAGAAAAAACACGAGCGCTCCGGAGCGAACGTCAACGCTCACCTGCTTTTCACGAAAAAGGGGCATTACTGAATAACTATTAATTAACCCTTTCCCTCATATATACGCTTTCTGATGACTCTGCAGCAGACGGCTATTTGAAAACATAGTGACAAAAGAAGAAATTGCACAAAACATGCAATTTCTCCTTTTGCCACAATGTTTTCCACTTTTAGTCATAGGTTATCCATTCAATTATAGAGATTTTCTACTTTTTGACAAAATATGTTCAAAGTCGTCTGCTGCAGAATGAGGGAAAGGGTTAAAGCCAGAGTTATGTGACTTGGTATAGACATGCGTATTGTTCTAAGTTTCATTTGAAAATGTTGAACGGTTCTTGAGTTATGATATAAGGTTACAGTTTCTTTGACGACGCAAAGGGTTATCACAATAGTCGGGACCTTTTTCTTCGAAAAACAGCCGAGCGAACAACCGTTGGGACCATTCGCCTTTTTAACAAAACGAACTGTGACAAGCAATTGACCAAAAACTGTGTATGATGAGATTGCTCTGTCGTATACAACGGGGTAGATGTGCGCTGGCTCCCAGTGCTCTTATTTAATACTCTATAAAATAGCACAAGGCTATCAGACAAGGCCAAATGGCATTAATGCCGAGCGCGAGGGTAAACAACGCCAAACAACAACAACAAGACAAGGGAACGCTAGATGGCAGACCGCGTGTCAGCCGTAAAATTGAAATAACGGCGAACGGGAGGAAAGGAGGAACGAATTTCTAAATGAAAGGCGCAATGCGCTGGTTTAAAAATGTTGCATATCCGAATTGGATATAAAAGAGGGACTAAAGTATATATTTCGGCAACACATGAAGGTCCTGTAAAAGTACAGTGGACTCTCCATAACTCGAAGTCGAAAGGGATCCATGCATACATCACTTCGAGGTAGTCATCGATATGTGCTAGATTCGTGTAACGTGTGTTCAGCATCTTAACCCATTAATTCACGCAGACGACAGCTGCCATTAAACATGACTTTTGAAAACATTGCAATAAAAGGTGAAATTGCTCAAAACGAGCAATTTCAACTTTAATTGCAATATTTTCAACACTTTATTAATAAAAAACTTTCAGTTTTCTAGATTGTTGAAATTGTTCGTTTGAAAATCATTCGACCTTTGAACAGTCATGTGAAGTAATGGGTTAATTTGTTTATTCTTAATTTAATTACGAATAGCAAGCCAATATGATGAAGTCATATCAAGAAAACAGCACATTAAAATCGAATTATCCCATGTTTTTGAGTTATTGCAAGTCCGCTGTATTTGGCATGTTGGTGACTGATTGCTTCTACGACCTATCACGCACATATAGTATACATAATCACATTTACATTATATTTGCATGTAGATCCGGCACAAACTGACCAACCCGAGCCACCCAACACATCTCACATCCCCCGACCGCTGGAGAAATCGGAAGCTTCAGAGTTGGTGTTCACGTGTTACCCACCACGGGCGTGTGATTTAGACCATCTGCATTTGTCCCGATGGATCCGTCCAGTGATTGACAACACGGAGGCGTGGTCTCTCATGGGTGATTGTCATTCTCTTTTCTTTATCCATAATGACTGAGCAGTCTCGCGAGATTGATTGATTGGGGTTGAACGCCGCTTTTAACATTTTCTCAGTCATATCACGGCGGCCAGTTCACCTACTCATGTATTTCCTGGTTTTCCCACACCAGTAATCCACACAACAATCTTCCCAAGCAACTGGCCGTCTCGCGAGAAAACCAACAGTGTGGACTCTGCGTAAAGTATCGAACCGGATCAGCATTCGTTCCTAGCTTTGTATAACTGAAGTTGAACATTTCTTACCAACAATTTGACCATGTCGCTTGTACATTTTACATATATATGAGCCGTCCCGCAAGAAAACCAACAATATGGCCTCTGCGTAATGTATCGATCCAGATCAGCCTGTGCAATCCGCGCAGACTGATCCGGGCCGACACATTCCGTCTCAGGGGGATAGAGTAATGATTCCTGTAACATGAAATCCACAGGAGGCGAAAAGTGTCTGTCCGGGTAAGCCTGCGCGGCATGCTTAGGCTGATCCGGGTCGATACTTTGCGCAGAGTCCATACTATTGGTTTTCTCGCGGACGGCTCATATTTTCACCAACCCATAGTGTATGCACAAACTATAACATTTCATGATTTACTCACAGTCTTGCAATAATACTACATACTGTATATTCATTGTTTTCAATTTCTTGTTTAACCTTTCCCACATACAAAATATTGCAGCAGAGGACTTTGAAATTACTAAGGCAAAACATAGAAACTTTCTTTCTAAATGAAAGTATTGTTATTGAAGGCAAACAAGGCGAAATTGCTCATTTAATCAGAGACCTAAAATAATGTTATTTTAGGTCTCTGATTAACCCTTTCCCTCATATAGACGCTTTCTGACACCTCTGCAGCAGACGGCTTTTTGAAAACATATTGACAGAAGAAGAAATTGCTCAATACGAGCAATTTCTCCTTTTGCCACAATGTTTTCCACTTTTAGTCATAGGTTATCCATTCAATTATAGAGATTTTCTAATATTTGACAAAATATGTTCAAAGTCGTCTGCTGCAGAATTGTCGTATGAGGGAAAGGGTTAAATGTTGCTACTGCAGATGTGTCAAAAGGCGTCTGAAAGTGGGAAAGGATTAACTGTACCCAGGAACTATTAATACGTATAAGTAGCCCAGCTGTACCTTATGCGGTTTTGTTTTGGAGAGACCGTAAATTGTATAATATGGTCATGCTTAATTATTCTGCCAAAGAAATCCCGCGTTTGACATGTATTTTGGTGTATTATATAACATTATTCTCTCGACAGAAATTTTACTTTTATATCTAAGAATTTGATAGATATACTTCCTAACGTTTAAGACATGTTTACAGCACACGACCTTTGAAAACAGTGTAGCAAAAAGAGGAATTACTCGGTTTGCATTTTTTTTTTCCAATTTGAACAAACATGCAAAGATTGCGGCATGTTCTTCAAATGTTGGAAGTTGGAGTGACTTTAAATTTCAATGTTTGATAAATGAATGTATACTTGACAATCAAGTCAGATGATCGTGTACGAAAGCAGCGAAGCATTAGGTCAAATTTATACGATATAATAAACATAATTGTTCTTTTTTACAAGCTTGATAAAGAGGAATTATTATGTCAACAGAAATGTTTGTTATAGTCGGAGACATATAAATACATTTATGTATATCTCGGCTACTTTAATTTTCAGACGAAGACATTATCAAGGCAACTGGAATGAAAGCTTGTCTCCGATTGGTTATTCAGGCGAGATTAAATCGCCATGGTTACATAACAGTACCATCCGACGTAAGAGAAGGCATAGAGAAAGTAACAACAGAGACGCAGGCGATGGAAATAGTGGAGAAATTCATCGACGATAGAATGACATTGACTATTGATACAGATTTAAAAACGGTCGCAAATCTGAAAATTGCTGAGAAGACTTAAAAATGGTCGCAAATCTGAAAATTGCTGAGAAGACTTAAAAATGGTCGCAAATCTGAAAAGTGCCGAGGTGACACAGTGCCACTGTATTTATTTTGGACCTTTTAACCCTTCCCTAAAAATAAAAAAATCTGCAGCAGACAGTTTTAAAAACATGAACGTACAAATACTATTAACGAGTCTCAATAATTGAAAGTTTAACCTTTAAACCCCCTTTCATACAAAAAAACAAGATTACTTTGAAAACATGTACGTAAAATTACAGAAAATCTCTATAAATGTAAGTTTAGCCATTCAGTATAGTTGAAAACATGGTGGCAAAAAGCAAACTTGCTCATTATGAGCGATTCCTCATTCTGCTACAATGTTTTCAAAATGTTTATGCTTACATCATTTTCAACAATAGTTCTGATATACATGCACCAGTTACCAACCCACGCGTCTAAATGCGTCTGCGGGCTGGATAAATGTTCATTTTACATTTACTTCATGTCCCTGGGCAAATTGGCTAGCGAAACTTCGTAAAGCATGCACCACGATGTCCTCCGTAACTACACTGTAATTTTAGTATCGCATGAAAATTTGTGTCATGCGGCCAATCAAGCGGCTGCATTTCATCTCATGAATTATTCATGAGTACGAGATTTGTACTGCCAATTTGCCAAGGTATCATATATTTTATGAATAGCCTGGGTTCCTAGGATGGTCTTTTGTATACCCGGTTCAAGTAAGATTTACTCCATGTATTTTGTATTAACTGTTCAAGTGACATTTACTTCATGTCTTTTGTAAGTCCTGTTCAAGTTACATTTTACTTTATGCCTTTTTTATGTCCTGTTCAAGTTACATTTACTTTAAGTCTTTTATATGTCCTGTTCAAGTTACATCTACTTAATGTCTTTTGCATGTACTGTTCAAGTAACATTTACTTAAAGTATTTTGCATGTACTGTTCAAGTTACATTTACTTAATGTCTTTTATATGTCTTGTTCAAGTAACATTTACTTAAAGTCTTTTGCATGTACTGTTCAAGTCACATTTACTTTATGTCTTTGGTATGTCCTGATCAAGTTACATTAACTTATTGTCTGTTGCAAGTACAGTTTCAGTTACATTTAATTGATGTCTTTTGTATGTCCTATTCAAGTAACATTTACTTCATGCCTTTTATATGTCCTGTTCAAGTTACCTTTACTTAATGTCTTTTGTATGTACTGTTCATGTTTCATTTAATTTATATGTCCTGTTCAAGTAACAATTACTTAATGTATTTTGTATGTCCTATTCAGGTTACATTTACTTCATGCCTTTTATATGTCCTGTTCAAGTTACATTTACTTAATGTCTTTTGTATGTACTGTTCATGTTTCATTTAATTTATGTCTTCTATATGTCCTGTTCAAGTAACAATTACTTAATGTATTTTGCATGTCCTGTTCAATGTCCTGTTCAAGTTACATTTACTTAATGTCTTTTGCATGTACTGTTCAAGTTACATTTAATTTAAGTCTTTTGTATATACTATTGAAGTTACATTTAATTTATGTCTTTTATATGTCCTGTTTAAGTTACATTTAATTAATGTCTTTTGTATATACTATTCAAGTTACATTTACTTCATGTCTTTTGTTGTTGTCGTTGATGATATGATGTTAATATATCATGATAATATAATTTCCTATTAATTAACTCTTTCCCAAATACACACTTTCTGACGCCTCTGCAGCAGACGACTTTTGAAAACATTGTGACATAAGGAGAAATTGCTCACAATGTTTTCATCTCAATTAAGTAATTACACCTTCATAGAGAGATATTTTCCAATTGTTTGTTTAGATGTTTTCAAAGTCGTCTGCTGCATATTTGTTGTATGTGGGAAAGGGTTAAACTCACTGCTTTAAGGAATAGGTTTTAACAGTTATAATTGAACTGTTTAGATCTACTTTTCCCTGCATTGTTAACCCCTTTAACATAAAACAGGGTTGCTCAATTTAATATATTCAATAAACGCACCCGGCATAAAATAAATAAAACTGTCTGCATATGGGAAAGGGCTTAAAAAGACATTGACCCCTGTCTCAGATTCCACCAACATTACTTAGCGCAAAGTAATACATACATACTAAAAAGCATACTTCATCCTTTTTGTTTCCCTTATATTTTTTAAAACATGAATGGTGGACTATATTCAACCCTTTCCCTCATACAACAATTCTGCAGCAGACGACTTTGAAAACATTTTGACAAAACATAGAAAATCTCTATATTTGAACGGATAGCCTATGACTAAAAGTGGAAAACATTGTGGCAAAAGGAGAAATTGCTTGTTTTGAGCAATTTCTTCTTTTGTCACTATGTTTTCAAAAAGCCGTCTGCTGCAGTGGCGTCAGAAAGCGTCTATGTGTGGGAAAGGGTTAAATTAACATAAATATTTACCTTGCTGTCTAACAATATTTGTTAAGAAATGAAATACTTTGGCATTCTATATTACGGTTAAACCTTTTCCCTTCATAGAAAGAATCTACAGCAGGTGACTTTGAAAACATAACATATATATATATATATATATATATATAATATATGCAAATATATGGATAAAAATATAAACAACACAACTTAATTATTGAATAGTCAAAAACATTGTGGCCAACGGAGAAATTGATCACTATTATTCATTCAAAAGTTGTCTGCTGCAGGTGTCAAAAAGCGTCTTGTCTGTATGAGTAAAAAGCTAAACCATGGATAGGAACGTTATCTGTTTCACAAATAAAAATAAAAATGTTAAAACATGCACAATTCTTTATTCTTTTTTTTTATTTATTTTTAAATTGTTTATAATTTTTTCACTTTTGATTTTTTGATGCTGTGAATGTCACTCTTCTTAAGGAACAGCACACCAGATTTGTATCGTCCAACCTGTCCATCGAGATAACCAATATCGTTTCTGTCCCGCTTCCTGAAATAACAAGACTTATTTGTAAAACAACAATGCCCCCTTGTGTGGTAACCAGGCCAGTGTCCAATCTAGGATTCGAAGACAAGGGGAGAATTTTATCAGAAAATTTATTTTACGAAACAAATTGAGGTATTTTTTTTTTTTTTGTCCGTGTAAATAATTTCCCCCTTCCATACAAATTTAGGGGGGAACATTCAAAACAGTGTGAGAATTAGCACGATACCCCCCTCCTAGATTGGACACTGCAGGGGTGTAAATATGGAGAAATAAAACTGATCTTTACCCCCAAATTATCTCTCTTATAACTCCCTCTATGGTCCAATAGTTTAACCCTTTTCCCACATACAACAAATCAGCAGCAGACAACTTTAAAAACATCTAGGCAAAAGTAGGGAATTTCTCTATATATTAAAGAACAATAAATGAATAAAGTTGAAAACATTGTTGCAAAAGGAGAAATTGCTCATCATGAGCAATTTCTCCTTTTATCACAATGTTTTCAAAATTCTTCTGCTGCAAAGGCAACAAAAAGCATCTGTATGTGGGAAAGGGTTATGGAATGCCTTAGGAAAAGGAGACAAGCATTTGATCTCTGGTCAGGTCATACCAAAGACTTTTAAAATGGTAGTACATGTAATGGCTTCCCTGCCTTGATCTCAGGGTTGTGTGGATAATGTTTTCAAAACTCTTCTGCTACAGATGCAGTCAAAATGCGTCTGTAAGTGGTTAAAGGATTAACATCATTTTTACCAGTATTTCAGCTATACCTGCACTAGTCTTCATATAATAATTTAATAGTGATAAGCTGAATTAACCAACTCTTTCCCTCATATAAATGTTTTCTGACGCCTCTTCAGCAGACAGCTTTTTGAAAACATAGTGACAAAAGAAGAAATTGCTCAAAACAAGCAATTTCTCCCTTTGCCACAATGTTTTCCACTTTTAGTTATAGGTTATCCATTCAATTAAAGAGATTTTCTAGTTTTTGACAAAATATGTTCAAAGCCGTCTGCTGAAGAATTGTCATATGAGGGAAAGGGTTAAGGGGATCTAGCACCTGATGATAATCTTTGCTGTTTTTCTTACTTAATTTAAAGAGTACATTAGAATCACCAAGAATTGGAGATTGATTGAATTAAGTTCAGCTCCATTTTTCAGAATATTTCAGTTATATCACAGCAGGCAATTCACTTAAGCAAGTGTTTCCTGGCTTTCGTGCACCACACAGACAATGTTTCACCCATTGGTGGAATATGAAACAAGAAGTGTTTCCTTGCTTTCTCGCACCAGTGCGCTACACAGACAATGTTTCGCCCATTGGTGGAATATGAAACAGGAAGTGTTTCCTTGCTTTCTCGCACCAGTGCGCTACACAGACAATGTTTCGCCCATTGGTGGAATATGAAACAAGAAGTGTTTCCTGGCTTTCTCGCACCAGTGCGCTACACAGACAATGTTTCGCCCATTGGTGGAATATGAAACAAGAAGTGTTTCCTTGCTTTCTCGCACCAGTGCGCTACACAGACAATGTTTCGCCCATTGGTGGAATATGAAACAAGAAGTGTTTCCTTTCTTTCTCGCACCAGTGCGCTACACAGACAATGTTTCGCCCATTGGTGGAATATGAAACAAAAAGTGTTCCTGGCTTTCTCGCACCAGTGCGCTACACAGACAATGTTTCGCCCATAGGTGGAATATGAAACAAGAAGTGTTTCCTGGCTTTCTCGCACCGGTGCGCTACACAGACAATGTTTCACCCATTGGTGGAAGATGAAACAAGAAGTCTTTCCTTGCTTTCTCGCAACAGTGCACTACACAGACAATGTTTCGCCCCTTGGTGGAAGATGAAACAAGAAGTGTTTCCTGGCTTTCTCGCACCAGTGCACCACACAGAGAATGTTTCGCCCATTGGTGGAAGACGAAACAAGAAGTGTTTCCCGACTTTCTCGCACCAGTGCACCACACAGCCAATGTTTTGCCCATTGATGGAAGATAAAACAAGAAGTGTTTCCCGACTTTCTCGCACTCGTGCACCACACAGACAATGTTTTGCCCATTGATAGAAGACAAAACAAGAAGTGTTTCCCGACTTTCTCGCACCTGTGCACCACACAGACAATGTTTTGCCCATTGATGGAAGACAAAACAAGAAGTGTTTCCCGACTTACTCGCCCCAGTGCACAACACAGACAATATTTTGCCCATTGGTGGAGGACGAAAAAACTCTTGTCACAATGGTTATCATGACTTTTGTCAATCATTTGAAAGAATCAATGACAAAGCTTGTCTTTGATCTCACAACCCCTGGATTGATAGCCCTCGTCATAAAGGGTTGAGCTATCCTGGCTTGACTTGAATGAGGGAAGTCGGGACAGTTGCAGATAAGATAAAATATTTCTATTCTAATGCCTTCTGTACTCACCTTTTCTCTCCTTTATCATCTTTGTAAACCTTATTTCCAACTTCTCGATCCTGCAGTAATAATTAGATAAATTTATATATTTGTGGTTAATGTTTTTTTAAATGCAAACACATTTTGTCCCATTTGCATTATACAACTTGTGGCAAAAAGTGAATATGGGAAATTTCTCCTTTTGTCATCATGTTTTCAACTCAATTCAATAAATATACAATGTACATGTAGTTTCATTTCAAGAGAATTCACTACATTTTTTTGTTGATACATGTTTTCAGTCTTCTGCTGTAAATGTGCTGTATGTGGGAAAGGGTTAAAACATTTTCACAAAATCTTTCACTGATATTCTGAAAGACATACTTTTTTATGCCCCCCCGGAATCTCCGATTCGGGGGGCATATAGTTTTTGGCCTGTCTGCACGTCTGTCTGCACGTCTGCACGTCTGTCTGTCTGCACAAAAAAACCTTTAACCTTGACCACTACTTTTGAACCATAACAGGTACGGCTACCATATTTCACATGTGTATTCCTTGTGACATTACCTTTCTGTCAGTACCAAAATGTTTGACCTTGCGACCTTGACCTTTGACCTAGATGTTGCCATTCTCGAAAAAAACTTTAATCTTGGCCATTACTTTTGAACCATAACAGGTACGGCTACCATATTTCACATGTGTATTCCTTGTGACATGACCTTTCTGTCAGTACCAACATTTTTGACCTGGCGACCTTGACCTTTGACCTAGATGTTGCCATTGGGGGGCATCAGTGTTTCACAAACACATCTTGTTCTTATAATTTCTGAAATTTTAGTAGCCATTGACTTGTTTTGCTTCTTTAACCCTTTCCAACATACAGCAAATCTTCAGCAGACGACTTTGAAAATATAGTGACAAAATCCTGAAAAATCTCCATAAAAGATGGCTTAATTGTTAAATAAAGATGAAAACATTGTGGCCAAAGGGAAAATTGCTCATAATGAGCAATTCACCTTTGGCCACTATGTTTTCAAAAGTTGTCTGCTGCTATCGCCTCAAAATGCGTCTGCAGTTGGGAAAGGTATAAGCGCTAACATGAATTTCTAACAGTATATCCAGGGATAATGAATAAGTGAACTGTCACCAATATATTCCCACAAACTTGTTATCTTAATTGGACAAAAGAACACTGCCTATATGTAAAAGCATCTCTAAGTTCTTTTAAATCAGATGAGAAATATAGTTCCTCTTGTTCTTTCTATGCCATGGTTCATGTCACGGTTGCTGGGGTAAACATAGGAAATGTGCCTTGCCCATGGGCACTCCACCATGACCGCGACCTCACGACTGGGGATTGAACCCGGATAATAAAATGTACAAACCCAAGATTTCTGTGCTATTGCGTCTTCTTTCTGTTTTCTATTCGTCTCTTGATACTCCTTATAGTTAACATACTTCTTTTTGAGTGGCTAGAAAATAAGAAAACCCAAGTAAAGTATTGTTAGGGACAGATGCACAGACGAAGGAACGAACGGTCCCGTTACTATATCCCCATCGCAAACTTTGTTAGCTGAGGGGATAATTATGGTAGTAGTTTAGCGGACGACTAAAGAACGTAACAAAAGAAAAGAAAGGGCAATCTGTTAAAGCAAAATGGGTATTTAACCCTTTCCCTCACACGACAATTCTTCAGCAGACGGCTTTGAACTTATTTTGTCAAAAAATAGAAAATCTCTACAATTGAATGGATAACCTATGACTAAAAGTGGAAAACATTGAGGCAAAAGGAGAAATTGCTTGTTTTGAGCAATTTTTTCTTTTGTCACTATGTTTTCAAAAAGCCGTCTGCTTCAGAGGCGTCAGAAAGCGTCTATATGAGGGAAAGGGTTAAAGCAAAGGATGTTGGCCAAATGGGTATTTAACCCTTTCCCTCATATGACAATTCTTCAGCAGACGGATTTGAACATATTTTGTCAAAAAATAGAAAATATCTACAATTGAATGGATAACCTATGACTAAAAGTGGAAAACATTGAGGCAAAAGGAGAAATTGCTCGTTTTGAGCAATTTCTTCTTTTGTCGCTATGTTTTCAAAAAGCCGTCTGCTGCAGAGAGAAAACCAAATTTTACCCTTTTCCCACAAATTAAAGGTTAACAAGGGCACCGCAAAGCAGATGCATCCCCTTGGTATTCAAAGTCCAATTTTGACCATTACCTTTAACCTATGACCTTGAAAATAAATAGGCTTCTATGACCTTGCCATATACTAACTGTATACCAAGTTTGGTTAAGATCGGTCGAAGGATGTTCAGTGTAGAGTGGTCACAAGGTTGTTACGGACGGACGGACGAACAAACGGACGGTCCCGTTACTATATCCCCATAGCAAATTTCGTTACCCCAGGGGATGATTATGGTAGTAGTTTAGCGGACGACTATTGAACACATTGTGGCAACAGGAGGAATTTCTCCCTTTACCACAATGTTTTCAACTCTACTCAATAGTTGCACTTCAGTTTACAAACTGTACTGCTGCAGATTTGTTGATAGTGTGAATGAGTTGCTTTTAAGTGCAAATATATATAATGAAGGTGAACAAAGTTGACTGTATTCCGATAAAGGTTTTCATATGTCACACATTATGTGTCATATTAAGACTTTTAGAAGAATGTTTAACCCTTTCCCTCATATAGACGCTTTCTGACGCCTCTGTAGCAGATGGCTTTTTGAAAACATAGTGACAAAAGCAGAAATTGCTCAAGATGAGCAATTTCTCCTTTTGCCACAATGTTTTCCACTTTTAGTCAATGGTTATCCATTCAATTAAAGAGATTTTCCATTTTTTGACAAAATATGTTCAAAGTCGTCTGCTGCAGAATTTTCATATGAGGGAAAGGGTTAAAACCTTTCCCACATACCACAAATCTAAAGCAGACGACTTTGAAAACGTTTTGTCAAACTATGGAAACTGTCTAAAAATATCAGATCAATTTTTGAATACTTTTTGCCATAATGTTTTAAAAAGTTGTCTGCAGCAGATGCATCAAAATCCTTCTGCAGGTTTGAAAGGGTTAACCTTTTCCCACATACAACAAATCTGTATCAGACAACTTCGAAATTATCTAGTCCAAAATATAGAAAATCTCTATATTATATGATAGTATTAATATTGAATAGTGTTGAAGTCATTGTGGTAAATAGAAAAATTGCTCTATATGAGCAATTTCTCCTTTTGCCACTATGATTCTCAAAAGTTGTCTGCAGGTTGGAAAGGGTTAATAGACAAGATAGAATTGGAACTAACAACCACTGGATCTCTATAACTCTCTCACATGACATTATATATTTGATTATTTTGTACATGCTATTCTTTTTTTGCATTTGTCTCAAAAGAAGGAATAAACGATTAAATTGAAATTGATAAGGCGCCTCATTACCTTTGCGCCAAGTTTAAGCAGCAGGTCCTTCATTGCTTCTTCTTTCTGTTTTCCCTTTGCCCCGGTTATACCAAACTTCCGAACATCATGTCTCGCAGTTTCTAGATCCATCTCATTACCATTTACGGCTTCTTTTGTGGCGTCTGTGTCCTTTTCGTTAGGCTAAAATAATAATATTTCACATACAGTCAAACCTGTTCTAAAGACCACCTTTGTTTAGCAATTCCCTGTCTATAGAAACCACACCTCAAATTCCCAATTATTCATTTTCTGCAAAAATGACTCTGTAATTAAAGACCACCTGCTAAAAAAGACTAGATTGTTCTCTTCCAATGGCTGGTCTTTAACCCTTTCCCACATAGAAGAAATCTGCAGCAGACGACTTTGAACATATTTTGTCAAAAAATGGAAAATCTCTATAATTGAATGGATAACCAATGACCAAAAGTGGAAAACTTTGTGGCAAAAGAAGAAATTGCTTTTTTGCCACAATGTTTTCAAAAGTCGTCTACCTCATAGGCGTCAGAAAGTGTCTGTATGAGGGAAAGGGTTAAACACAGATTGGGCTGTACTGCAATGTTTTATAGAGATATCTGGGGATTAGAAAAGTCAAAACTTTCTAGTGAGAAATAATTCCCATGGAATGTTATGAGTTGCTTGGGTGATTTGAAATGATATCACACATATTATGTCACCATCTACCCCTTGATACTTTTTTGAGTTATAACAGTGTCAAGTGGCCAAATAATTTTTTTATCCAAATAAAACGTACATTACGAGAAATTATTTTAATTTTTCGCCAATCGTAAAAGTACTGTATACTTTATATATACCATATATATGGAACGTTTTTAAACACTTTCCCACATAAAGATGCTTTCTGACGCCTCAGCAGAAGACGACTTTTGAAAACATAGTGGCAAAACAAGAAATTGCTTGTTCTGCTTCACCACAATGTTTTCAACTATTAAAAAATGATACTTTCATTATTTGAAAGTTTCCATTTTTTTTACCAGATTATTTCAAAGTCCTCTGCTGCATGTTTGTCTTATATGGGAAAGGGTAAATACGAGAATTCTTGTCTCTTGTGATTTTTATCCAAGAGCATAAGTATTATTCGCCATAGAATTCCGGTATCAAAAGTTAAATGGTATATGAGCTTGTTTATCGTTATTGCACCTTGCTTAACCCTTTCCCACACACAACAAATCTGCAGAAGTCAGTGAAAACATCTAGGTAAAAACATGGAAAAATATATATAAATAAATATTGAATACAATCATCGACTCAAAATTTCTAATCTTCTGTGCTATTAATCTGTAGTATTAGTATTTCAATAAATTTTGCAAAGATAACATCTGGCGCAAAATTAGTGTATGTTTGAATGGATTAACAGTCCTGGTTTGAAAATTTAACACTGAAAAAATGCTCATTTTGCTGATATCCTTTTACCTCGATGCTTTCAAAGTCCTTCTGCTGTAAAAAGCGTATGAACCAGTCCTCAAAAGGGAAAAGATTAACTGACAAAATTCGTGTAACATTAGACTATGGTAACCTACTTCTCCTTCCTTCGCTTTACCCTTTCTAGAATGGAACACAACTATTTCTGGTTGGCGTTTAGATTTTAATTTCTCTAATCTTTTCTTTTCTATCTCCTCCTCCTCCAATTTCAGCTTCTTTTCCTGTTCCTCTTTGAAATCCTCTAGACCGAGTTCTCTTTTAATCTGTTCTATATGCCGTTCCGGACCGCCCGGATTACGAGCATGTTTTGCCGTTTTATTTTTGTCATTATTGCTTGAATCGACTTTCTTTTTCTTCTTCCTTTTCTTTTTCTTTTTTTTAATGTCACTTTTTGGTGTTTCAATATTAGAAGAATTATCCAGTTTATTATCATTATTTATTACATCTGTACTATCACTTGTTGTGTCCTGAACTTGATTCTTTTTCTTCTTCTTCTTTTTGATCTCATTTTTCTCCAGGAAATGTTCACCTGAATAGCAACAATATTTTTCTTATGATCATTTATTAACCTTTTTCCACATAAAGGCGGTTTCGGATGCCTCTGCAGCAGACGGCTTTTTGAAAACATGGCGACAAAAGAAGAAATTGCTCAAAACGAGCAATTTCTCCTTTTGTCACCATGTTTTTAACTCTATTTAATTATTGTACTTCATTTAAAGGGAGTTTCCAATTTTTTTCGGGTATGTTTTCAAAGTCAACTTCTATTCCCACTTTATCTCCCCATTTCCCACAATGTTTTCTCTTCCGTCTCTAAATTCAATTACTTATACTCAAGATGTTTTCATAACAGAAAACGTAACCCTTTCTCATCTACAACGAATCTACTGCATACTTTTTTAAACTCACCTTGACATGGAAATTGAGAAATCTCATTAAAAGTAATAATATTATTGAATAGAGTTGAGAACATTTCTCCTTTCACCAGAATGTTTTCAAAAGTCAGGCAGCAGATGTCTCAAAAATCTCTGCAAGTGGGAAAGGGTTAAAATATACGATCACAAAAATATTTCATAACAATTGATCAAATGTAAGGTTGTATGCAGCACACAAGTTTTGAAAAAAAAATTGACAAAAGGAGAAATTGCTTATAATGAGAAATTTTGTCACGATATTTTCTACTTTTTTTAATAATATAATTCACATTTATTGAGATTTTTCATTTTTTTGGCAAATACGCTTTCAAAATATTCTGCTGCAGATTTTACGTATTTGGGAAAAATTTCTCAACAAAATGTTTAGTCTATATATTCATTCTAGAATTCTTAGAAACAACTGCTAATAAAGAAAAGGAATAGTGTTTGTTGGAGAGAACACAGTCAAGTGTCACCTGCCATGTCAGTAAGAGAAGGCTGATGGACAGACAGACAGACAATGGAGAAAGGATCAGACAGGCGATACAAAAAGGCATTTTCCTTGGCGTCATTGAACTAGATATATATCAGAGTTAATTTCAAGCTTTTAAATTCTAAAACTTTCAGAAATCTGTACACAGACATTCTTTCAAGTTAACCCTTTCCATTGACAGATGCTTTCTGACACCTCTCCAACTTATGAAAACATTGTGTCAAAAGGAGAAATTGTTCATAATTAAAAATTTATCTCTTTGTCACAGTGTATTCAAAACTTGATTCAATACTTAAGTATTATTTATAGATTCTGAATATACTGGGATTTTAAATTCTTTCAGACTTTCTGCTCAACTTCAATCACTTTCATGATAGTATTCATGATAGTATGAAGTTATGAACTATAGTAGCCTTTGAAGCAGAGAACTGACTGGCAAACTGCACCTGTTTGATTCCAGAATACAGAAATATTGGAAACATAAGTATGTTAGTATTACCATATTCAGCAAGCTTCTGTAGCAGTGTGTCTTGCACATCCATAATTAAGAAATCTGAAATCAAACAATTATTGTACAGAAATGACATATCATAAAATGGCAATCTTGCCTTGTACAGAA
The DNA here is from genome assembly GCA_031761405.1 of Serripes groenlandicus. Lineage (NCBI taxonomy): Eukaryota > Metazoa > Mollusca > Bivalvia > Cardiida > Cardiidae > Serripes > Serripes groenlandicus. Next base: position 2,241,523 of record JASEVX010000004.1, read on the forward strand.
CTCTAAACAAGGCTTGTACATGTATATCACATTCTAAAATCCTTATTTGACCCTCAAACCCTATGTTGTTGGTACTCAAAAGAATCATCTTACTGAGACAATTCTTTCGAGTACTCACAAGAGACGATTCTTTTATTTTTAACATTTCCCTCATAAAGACCTTTTCTGACACCTCTGCAGCAGACAGCTTTTTGAAAACATAGTGACAAAAGAAGAAATTGCTCAAAACGAGCAATTTCTCCTTTTGCCACAATGTTTTCCACTTTTAGTCATAGGTTATCCATTCAATTATAGAGATTTTCTGTTTTTTGACAAAATATGTTCAAAGTCGTCTGCTGCAGAATTGTCGTATGAGGAAAAGGGTTAATTTGTTTGAACCATATTCAATGAGTCCTCAGGGGACAAATTTCAAACAAACTTCACAGGAATGCTACTTTGGTGGTCCTCTTTCAAAATATATCAAAGATGCAATACCTTCGTCTGCTGCAGAATTGTCGTATGAGGGAAAGGGTTAAGTACATTATTAGTACATAGGATTCAGTTGTTTATAAGCGTGTTACATGTATATGTTTACCAATTTACTCTTCCTTATCTAGTTCTCTACTTGTAACATGGCATTTGCTTGTGAAACTGTTGCAATTTGTAAGCAAACCATTGTGTATGGTATAACACTGTTTGATCACTTTGTGTCAACTTGTCTACAGTGAGTGACGGGTCCTTCAGAACTAAAACACCATGGGTCACCTATCCAGGCACTAAACACAATGTATCATGCATGTTGCTTAACCCTTTCCCTCATACGGCAATTCTGCAGCAGACGACTTTGAACGTAATTTGTCAAAAAAAAAAAAATTCTCCATAATTGAATGGATAACCTATGAAAAAAAGTAGAAAACATTGTGGCAAAAGGAGAAATTGCATGTTTTGTGCAATTTCCTCTTTTGTCACTATGTTTTCAAAAAGCCGTCTGTTGCAATGAATGAATGTATATTGTTTTATGGCGCATTGACAGCTAAGGTCATTTAGCGCGCAATTAAATTTAATTATTCATGATACCTGGGTAAACAAACCAGTACTAGGCTAGAAAATGTGCCTTGCCCACGGGCACACCACCATGACCGTAGTGCCGCGACTGGGGATCGAACCCGGGACACACGGTTTCGAAATCCCCGACGCTAACCACTCGACCACAGCGGATTCCCCGTCTGTTGCAGAGGCGTCACAATTGTCTATATGAGGGAAAGGGTTAACTTTGTGAAAAAGCCAACACTCTACCAAGCAATTAAGGCTGTAAAGTGGTATTTGTACATAGGCCTCATTCCCATTACAATTCTCCCTTTCTTTTCTTGACATCTTAGACCAGAAGTCACAACAATGCATTAGCATAGTAAATATTGCAGTACCCCAGACTGGCCAGTGCAAAGACCTAATAATAGTATTATTAGGTCTTTGCCCAGAGAGGAGCATTATATATAACATTCACTGGGAATCATCGAGTGCCATAACCCACCTCCGCATCATTTAACCCTTTCCCTCATACAACAATTCTGCAGCAGACTACTTTGAACTTATTTTGACAAAACATAGAAAATCTCCATAGTTGAATGGATAACCTATGACAAAAAGTGGAAAACAATGTGGCAAAAGGAGAAATTGCACGTTGTGTGCAATTTCTTCTTTTGTCACTATGTTTTCAAAAAGCCGTCTGCTGCAGAGGCATCAGAAAGCGCTTATATAAGGGAAAGGGTTATTATAATGAACTGCGTTGTTCACAGAGGTCAGCCACTGCTTGTGATCCATTGATGAGCTAACCACGACGTATGTTGCTGAACTTCGAGAAAAAGTCAACCACTCTACCAACATCACTATAAATGCTCGTCCTACAAAGAAAGACGTAGCATATGCTCATTTTTCATTAATCTGCATTCGGTTGACTTATAAATGACTGATGATAAAACGAAAAACTGAAAGTCTAAATTATTTGGACTATATCATTTTATTAAAATAAATGACATCTTCTACTACAAGACTGTAGCAGTGGTATAAATTTGTCAATATACGCCATTCCGATCACAATAATTTGTATTTCAAAAATAACTATCGTGACATTTGTAAACACAGGTTGAAGGGTGAAGCCGCTGATAAAATTGGGGTAGGACTAATTTGACGTGTCTGGAAAAGAAGCCAAACCCGAAAAAAAGATCAATTAGTCACAGAGTCGTGCGAAACCATGCAAACCATCATGTGTTATTAAAGTTCAATATAAACATACAAGTTTCAGAAAAAATAGGATCATTTGAATGTTCAACGTACCAATAGCATTTATCGAACCCAAATTGTAAAAACACGTTTTCAGTTTGTTTACCTCTACACCGTTTTTCAAGGGAGATTACTGTAGTTGGACAAAACATGTTGTTCATCTGTGACTTTCAACTAATTTTACAGCATTAGGTGAGTGGGTATTACATAAATATATCCAAATCCTTTCAGGAAAGGAACGACATGTTATATGTTAGGCATTTAATCAACTGTCCTTCATGTGAACCTGGTAAAACCGTGTGTAGTTCGAAAAAAGTAACTTGCTATAGTTTCGGATAGTTCCTGTGTCCGGATAACTGAACTGAACTTTTTTTGTTCAGGGTGACACATTACTAAATACACCCAGGGCTTGGTCGACTAGTTGGATTCATTGCTCGCTATTGATTTTGTTGTCAAAGGTCAAGGTCACAGGGGCCGTAAAGATCCTATCAATATATCTTGAAAGAACCATTATCCAGTCTTCAAACTTCACTGGATGATTGGGGTACTTGAGTAGATAACGCGGTCACCCCTAGTATTTTTCGGTGACTGAATGAAATGTCACGGTCACATTGGCTTTATAGATTGATTGATTGATTGGGGTTTAACGCCGTTTTTAACAATTTCTCAGTTATATCACGGCAGCCAGTTCACCTACTCATGCATTTCCTGGTTTTCTCGTACCAGTACACCACACAACAATCTTCCCAAGCAACTGGCTGCTTTTCCACATAGACTTAGCCCATTGGTGGAAGACGAATGACGCATGTCGCATTGACTTTTGTCAATCGTCGGGAAGAAAGTTGGCCGAGCCGGGATTCAAACTCACAACCCCTGGATTGACAGCCTGTGTCGCTACCGACTGAGCTACCGGGGCTCGGCTGGCTTTATAGATCAAATCCGATTCTGTTCAATATCTCGAGAAGGCTTTGACCCAGTCTTCAAATTTCATGAGATGATATGACCTTTAGTAAGCGACCCCTAAGAGTTTAAAGGTTGCTTGGTCAAAGGTCAAGGTCACAGGGACATGTAAATATCAAATTGGTTTTGTGCAATTTCTTCTTTTGTCACTATGTTTTTAAAAAGCCGTCTGCTGCAGAGGCGTCCGAAAGCGTTTATATGAGGGAAAGGGTTAACAGGAGTAATTATATTGGTTTTTAGGTCACTAAGTCAAAGATCAAGGTCTGATTTTGATGCATGCTTTGAAAATAACAACGTTGCTAGGCTACAGTTTGAGGTCACAGTAGCTTTCACTCCTGTCCAACACTTATTCATTTATTCTCATGTCAGTAGTATTTGTTTACAATTTCTCACCCACATGTTTGGGAATATTTTTTGAAAAAGCTTTTTTTTTAGTTTCAATTTTATTACTATACATTCAATTAGAGAAATCTCTAAGGGTTAATCCTGTATGTGGATACAACAAATCTGCAGCAGACGACTTTGAAAACATACCCAAACAAAAATGGAAACTCCCTTTAAATGAGAGTACAAGAATTAAATATAGTAGAAAACATGGTGACAAAAGGAGAAATTGCTCGTTTTGAGCAATTTCTCCTTTTGTCGCCATGTTTTCAAAAGGCCATTTGCTGCAGAGGCGTCAGAAAGCGTCTATATGAGGGTTAACTAATGTTTCTAGAAATCAACTGTATATTTCAACAACAAGCTGTCATGAAGCCAGTGAGATGGGCACCAAGCCTACACAGAAAGCTGAATGGAGTGTTTTGTGTCTACAAACCCACAGGAATAAGCTCTGCTGTAGTTTTGGATCGCTTAAGGAACAATTTATGTGCAGGTAAGACGCCACATAGTTGACATCACAAAGTAGATATAATGGTTTTTTTAAGTCGTCTGCTGAAGATTTGTTGTTTGTGGCAAAGGATTTTCATCTGTGTACAGTTTATGCACCTCAGCAAAATATCTTTAACCCTTTCCCTCATACGACAATTCTGCAGCAGACTACTTTGAACATATTTTGTCCAAAATTAGAAAATCTCTATAATTGAATGGCTTTGTTGGATTAGAAGAGAGATATTGTAGGGGAAAGAGCTTTAAACCCCTCCTTATCTGGATCTCTGTTTAACCCTTTCCCTCATACGGCAATTCTGCAGCAGACGACATTGAGCGTATTTTGTCAAAATATAGAAAATCTCTATAAGTGAATGGATAACCTATGACTTAAAGTGGAAAACAGTGTGGCAAAAGGAGAAATTGCTCGTTTTGAGCAATTTCTTCTTTTGTCACTATGTTTTCAAAAAGCCTTCTGCTGCAGAGGCTTCAGAAAGCGTCTATATGAGGGAAAGGGTTAATTAAAGAGTTATACTCTTTGTTAAATAAGAAGTAAAATGGGTTTGAACCTGGAAGCAAATTTTTTGGATTGGATTTGAATGATTGAGAAAAAAATTCTGTTTTAATTTCGAATGCAAGATTCTTTCTTACTCCTTTTGACTTTACCAAATAATAACAACCTGCAGAAGAAATGTTCGGAATAGAATTCACGCATCAAAAGGTCAATGGCAATTTGGTAAATAAACTTAACCCTTTCCCACCTGAAGATGCCTTTTGACGCAATAGCAGCATACGATTTTTGAAAAAAAAATGGCTAAAGTTGAAATTGCTCATCATGAGCAATTTCTCCTTTGGCCACAATGTTTTCACCTTTATTCAACAATTAAGCTATCTTTTATGGAGATTTCTCAGGTTTTTGTCACTATGTTTTCAAAGTGGTCTGCTGCAGATTTGCCTATGTGGGTAAACGTTAAACTCTATGTTGTGTATCAGTAAAAGAGTTTTAAAAATGCTATATAATTTCAGATCTGAATGCACTTCCTTGTTACAAACATGAACTGATGGAGGCTAAGGAACGGGCTATGTCTTTGCCTTTTGCATCTAACAATAAAGAGAAGTCAATTGCATTAACCAATTCAGAACAGACGGAAGACTTCACGGAACATAGACTTGGTAAGCTGCTGTACATAAATGTAAATTATTTCCTGCATATAACAAGTTTGCAGCAGACAACTTTGAATACAATATGGGTTAAAATATGGAAAATCTCCATAAATGAATGTATGATTATTGAAAAGAGGTAAAAACAGCCAGGCCAGCCAAAAAGGGTAATAATTGAACCCTTTGATCGCTGGACCTTATTTTGTGAGGACTGTATCACAAGTACAGAGCTTAAACAGTCCCCGCTGATTGGACTGTACTGTTAGGTGCTCAACTGGACATTTTAACCTTGATATTCCTAGAATTGGCCATTTTAAAAATTCATCATTGAAGGGATAATTGTAAAAGTTTGAAGATGGAATGAAAAATTAATCTTTCTCAAGTCTACAGCATATGAAACATCTTTTTATGGAAAGTCTTTATTAATGAAAGAATAATTAGTTAATAAAAATGAAAGCATTTTGGCAAAAGGAGAAATTGCTTGTACATGTATTATCTTTGTTTATCAAACTATATATTGTCAGCTTCGGCAACAACTTTGTCACTTGAGCAGACCTTGAAAACAGACCTGAGTCTGATCTGGATCTGCACTCTTCACCATTCAGACACAGGAATGTCTCCTTGATGTAGAGCGTCCGCCTTGGGAGAGAGAGACCAGGGTTTGATCCCTATTTGAGTCATACCAAAGACTTCGAAAATTGTAGTAATGGCTTCCCTCCTTGGCGCTCAGTGTATGACATTATGACTGGTGCATCAGTGAGGCGATTCTTTTGAGTACCAACAACATAGGGCTTAGTTGAGTCATACAAGATATATTGTTGGGAAAAGATGAGTTTACTCCTCCTTATCTAGTCCTCTGATCATTCTGCACATTAGTGTGCACATCCATATTTTGTGATCTGTCTCAGATGCTTCTTGAATGTTTCCTCGACTTATAAGCCAACAATGAAGATCCAGATCAGACTCCATATTCACTGGTCAGTTTACAGTTGTTTTTTCTGTAGCACCAGAAATTTATACCGTCACGGTTGTGTAGAGCTGAAGGGTTTCCGCCTATGGTGCAGTAGATCCAGTTTTCAATCCCGGGCCGGGTCATTTCAAAGACATTAAACATGTGAGTAATGACCCTCAATGGCGCTCAGGGCTACAGGGTTAGCATAACAACTAAGTGGCTGGTGTCAAGATAAATGGACCAGTAGAACTGGTAAATTACCAAATAAAAGCTGTGATATATCAGAATTATTGTTGAAAGTGGCATAAAACACAAAACCATCACTCACATATTTATGCCCTTCTTTTTTCAGTTTTAGGCCAAAGATACATAAGGGAGGACTTTGACATTAATTATGTAAACGGTTTGAATTCCCGTTCATCATCTGGAGTGTTGAGTGAGTAGTTCATCTTCTCTTAACCCTTTCCCTCATATAGACCCTTTCTGACGCCTCTGCAGCAGAAGACTTTTTGAAAACATAGTGACAAAAGGAGAAATTGCTCAAAACAACCATGCGGTTAACCCGCTCCCTCATACAACAATTCTGCAGCAGACGATTTTGAATATATTTTGTCAAAACATAAAAAATCTCTATAATTGAATGGATAACCTATGACAAAAAGTGGAAAATATTGTGGCAAAAGGAGAAATTGCACGTTTTGTGCAATTTCTTCTTTTGTCACTATGTTTTTAAAAAGCCATTTGCTGCAGAGGCGTCCGAAAGCATCTATATGAGGGAAAATACATACAACAAATCTGCAGCAGAAGACTCTGAACACATTTGATAAAAAATATGTATGGAAAATGAAATGAAGAGATAGACACTGAATCAAGTTAAAAAACACTGCGGCCAAAAGAGGAATTGCTCATTATAAGAAATTAAACCTTATGCCTCATTGTTTTCAAACGTCATCTGCTGCAAGGGCCTCAGAAAGCATCTGTATATGGAAAAAGGTTAAAATAATGTTTTACAGTAATCATGCAGAGGTCTACTAGATAAGTAGGAATAATCTAATATTTTGCCTCCTATATATATCTCTTACAAGAGAAAGTTGATGCAACGCATCAATGTCGCCGGATATCCATAGTGCAGTTATGCATAACACTAACATTATAGTAGTTGAATAAACAGTTATCAACTGAGGGGCATATTGGAACATGAGGGCTGGGGTCAAGTGAAAATGTTTCATAACTTGCATTGTTTTGTCAACGAAGTGAATGATAATTGAAGCCTTTCATTGTTTATGATCAATCTCCATTCCAAAGTAGGTTGACCATACACACAACCAACTAATTATTGATCATAAACAGTAATGGAAATGAGTAATCTTGCCAATCATTAGTCTTAGTATGTATACAGTGCTTTCATTAAGGAATAATTATAAGATTTGTGAATTCCACATACACTTTTCAGAATATTTGAATTTTATTATTTTTCAATAAAACCACAAAACAGACAATTTAGGATTTGCATGCAATAGCACGTCATTTTACCTTTCCTCTTTTAAAGTCAACAGTGGACACCTTTGCAGCAATCTACTTTTAAAACAATGAGATAAGGGTTAAATCGCTGAAGACATGAGTTTTCTCTTTTTCTCAAAATGATATTAGCTTGGCATCCTAATTATATCATACTTTAACAAATGTTGAAATGTAGTCCAATATTTATAAATTAGACCACCTTCGAAATATAATATCAACTAAACAGTTAAATCTCATTGAAATTGTTGTATAATTTAAACTTAATTTCGAACATAAACTTAGCCCTACAACATGTTGATTTATTTTAATTCTTTGAAAGTTTCCTTCCTTTTTTATAATGAAAATAACAAACTACTCATGTTTTAAAATTATATTATGATGAGCGCCCTTGTGTCAATGATGCATAACAATATGCAGATCGGAAGCAATATGCCTTTAGGGAATTAAATGACACATTTAAAATTGTCAAGGACGAAATAATTTTGTACGAAAGACCCGATTCTTTCTTATTCGCAGAGGTGTCGTTCTTGAAACTATTTTTATAGGCAGAGAGTGTTTGTTCAAAGTCATTTTTCCATTAAAACTAGTTTTATCTCGGTTTGTTCTTTTCTTCATTTGTTTCAAACCAAATAAACATTTTAAATCACCTATAATTTACTATTTGTAAGTGAGTGTAAAGAGCGGCTCTCTGCAAAGGAGATTGATCTACGCAGTTGGTATTCGCGAGTCACGCAGGTGCGCGTAAGTAAACAATTAGACTGTCGACGTAAAGGTTTGTAGTTATCGCCTTTTGATTACATGTAGTATATAGTGTAAAATAAATGTATATCAGTCTAGCTAATAGGGACTGTTTTGTCTTCGCAAATAAAACAAAAAAACATAAATGCGAGTCCAAATAAAGAAACTGAAAATACCTAAAACATCGGAATATTTATTTCATTTTAGATGTGTCATTACTTAGTGTTTTTAAACAAACACAATTGTAATATGTTCAAGACATCTAAATGTGTTTCTTTCTAATAATAATCCCCCCTCCCATGTGATTTCAGAAAACCTATTAAAAATAGAAGTCGCGGGCTTCTGCCCGGCGACTAATGACTTAACCCACAACATAGGGTTTGTTTTAATAATAAAAGAGCAATTGTGGGAAAAAGAGCGGAAAACCCCTCCTTATCTGGACCTCTGCATATTGCAATTAGAAAGTCATTGTGTGAACAGTGTAGACCACTTTACTCAATCTAGACTAGTTAGGCCTCTTGAGTCTGCAAGTGGTGAAAGTGACAATGGCAGATGTGTTTGTTCATGCATCTTTCTAAGCTTGTCTGGAATGTAACTTCGGAGTGCATGATGTGTTTGTTCATGCATCTTTCTAAGCTTGTCTGGAATGTAACTTCGGAGTGCATGATGTGTTTGTTCATGCATCTTTCTAAGCTTGTCTGGAATGTAACTTCGGAGTGCATGATGTGTTTGTTCATGCATCTTTCTAAGCTTGTCTGGAATGTAACTTCGGAGTGCATGATGTGTTTGTTCATGCATCTTTCTAAGCTTGTCTGGAATGAAACTTTGGAGTGCATGATGTGTTTGTTCATGCATCTTTCTAAGCTTGTCTGGAATGAAACTTTGGAGTGCATGATGTGTTTGTTCATGCATCTTTCTAAGCTTGTCTGGAATGTAACTTCGGAGTGCATGATGTGTTTGTTCATGCATCTTTCTAAGCTTGTCTGGAATGTAACTTCGGAGTGCATGATGTGTTTGTTCATGCATCTTTCTAAGCTTGTCTGGAATGTAACTTCGGAGTGCATGATGTGTTTGTTCATGCATCTTTCTAAGCTTGTCTGGAATGTAACTTCGGAGTGCATGATGTGTTTGTTCATGCATCTTTCTAAGCTTGTCTGGAATGTAACTTCGGAGTGCATGATGTGTTTGTTCATGCATCTTTCTAAGCTTGTCTGGAATGAAACTTCGGAGTGCATGATGTGTTTGTTCATGCATCTTTCTAAGCTTGTCTGGAATGAAACTTTGGAGTGCATGATGTGTTTGTTCATGCATCTTTCTAAGCTTGTCTGGAATGTAACTTCCGAGTGCATGATGTGTTTGTTCATGCATCTTTCTAAGCTTGTCTGGAATGTAACTTCGGAGTGCATGATGTGTTTGTTCATGCATCTTTCTAAGCTTGTCTGGAATGTAACTTCGGAGTGCATGATGTGTTTGTTCATGCATCTTTCTAAGCTTGTCTGGAATGTAACTTCGGAGTGCATGATGTGTTTGTTCATGCATCTTTCTAAGCTTGTCTGGAATGTAACTTCGGAGTGCATGATGTGTTTGTTCATGCATCTTTCTAAGCTTGTCTGGAATGTAACTTCGGAGTGCATGATGTGTTTGTTCATGCATCTTTCTAAGCTTGTCTGGAATGTAACTTCGGAGTGCATGATGTGTTTGTTCATGCATCTTTCTAAGCTTGTCTGGAATGAAACTTTGGAGTGCATGATGTGTTTGTTCATGCATCTTTCTAAGCTTGTCTGGAATGAAACTTTGGAGTGCATGATGTGTTTGTTCATGCATCTTTCTAAGCTTGTCTGGAATGTAACTTCGGAGTGCATGATGTGTTTGTTCATGCATCTTTCTAAGCTTGTCTGGAATGTAACTTCGGAGTGCATGATGTGTTTGTTCATGCATCTTTCTAAGCTTGTCTGGAATGTAACTTCGGAGTGCATGATGTGTTTGTTCATGCATCTTTCTAAGCTTGTCTGGAATGTAACTTCGGAGTGCATGATGTGTTTGTTCATGCATCTTTCTAAGCTTGTCTGGAATGTAACTTCGGAGTGCATGATGTGTTTGTTCATTCATCTTTCTAAGCTTGTCTGGAATGAAACTTTGGAGTGCATGATGTGTTTGTTCATGCATCTTTCTAAGCTTGTCTGGAATGAAACTTTGGAGTGCATGATGTGTTTGTTCATGCATCTTTCTAAGCTTGTCTGGAATGTAACTTCGGAGTGCATGATGTGTTTGTTCATGCATCTTTCTAAGCTTGTCTGGAATGTAACTTCGGAGTGCATGATGTGTTTGTTCATGCATCTTTCTAAGCTTGTCTGGAATGTAACTTCGGAGTGCATGATGTGTTTGTTCATGCATCTTTCTAAGCTTGTCTGGAATGTAACTTCGGAGTGCATGATGTGTTTGTTCATGCATCTTTCTAAGCTTGTCTGGAATGTAACTTCGGAGTGCATGATGTGTTTGTTCATGCATCTTTCTAAGCTTGTCTGGAATGAAACTTTGGAGTGCATGATGTGTTTGTTCATGCATCTTTCTAAGCTTGTCTGGAATGAAACTTTGGAGTGCATGATGTGTTTGTTCATGCATCTTTCTAAGCTTGTCTGGAATGTAACTTCGGAGTGCATGATGTGTTTGTTCATGCATCTTTCTAAGCTTGTCTGGAATGTAACTTCGGAGTGCATCATCAAAAATAAGGCTCACCTGTATTCATACAAAGTGCTCGGCTATTTTGACCATTCACCATCCGAAGTTGTCGTTGTCATCGTCTGTTTGTTCAATTTTGCCTTCAAATTACCTAGCCCTTCACCACAATGCAGAAACCTAAAAAAACTTTGCGGTGAAACAAGAAAATTCTCATAATCGGTACAATTTTTCATTTACTGCAATATTTTCAAGTTAGCTGAAGTATTATGTTTTCATCAGGGACACTATATTACAATATAGTGTCCCTGGTTTTCATGTATAGAGAGCTTTTCGATCTTTTTGTCAATACATTTTCAAAACCCATCTGTTGCAAATGGGTCAAAATGCATCTGCATGTGGGAAAGGGTTAAATAGCAATTAATTTCAAATTGTTTATGGATTATTCTGTTCGTATTTCAGTGATTGGGATTGGGAGAGATGGTGGAAACACGCTAGGTATACTTTCACTGGCCAAGTTTTTAAGGGTGAGTAGATACAGTTGATTTAGTGGGGTTTATCCCTTTCCCTCATATAGACGCTTTCTGACGCCTCTGCAGACGGCTTTTTGAAAACATAGTGACAAAAGAAGAAATTGCTCAACACGAGCAATTTCTCCTTTTGACACAATGTTTTCCACTTTTTGTTATAGGTTATCCATTCAACTAGGGAGATTTTCTATGTTTTGACAAAATACGTTCAAAGTCGTCTGCTGCAGAATTGTTGTATGAGGGAAAGGGTTAAGCCCTTTTACACATGCAACATATCAACAGTAGATGACTTTGAAATCATCTAAACAAAAATATGGAAATAATAAATCAAATTAACCCTTATGACAATCTGCAGCAGACGATTTTGAACATATTTTGTCAAAAAAAAGAAAATCTCTATAATTGAATGGATAACCTGTGACTTAAAGTGGAAAACATTGTGGCAAAAGAAGAAATTGCTTGTTTTGAGCAATTTCTTCTTTTGTCACTATATTTTCAAAAAGCTGTTTGCTGCAGAGGCTTCAGAAAGCGTCTATATGAGGGAAAGGGTTAACAAAAATTATTGAAAAAAGTTGGAAAATTTTAACACTTGCTTATAATAAGCTATTTCTCCTTTTGTCACAATGTTTCAAAAAATTGATTGCTGCAAAGGCGTCGAAAAGTGTCTGTATGTGAGAAAGTGTTAAATTTTGTTTACAATTATATCAAAGCAACCATATTAGTATCCATGAAGTATTGACAGCCTCTGTGGTGTAGTGGTAGAGCATTGGCCTCGTATGTGTGAGGTCTTGTGTTCGATCCCTGGCTAGGTCATACCAAAGAGATTTTAAAATGGTACTTATGGCTTTTTAGCCTTGGCCTTTTGGGTTGTTGGATTAGCATTACGATTTTCTCACTGGTGTCAGGATAAATGAACCAGTAGTATTGAAAAAATACCCAGGAAACAGCTGTTATATAAATGAAACATTGTTAAAAGCGGCCTAAAACACTATACCATAAAAAAAGTAGTACTATGCTAGCAAATTTGCTTTTTGCTTTTATTCATTTGTTCATTCGTCACATTGAAAAATGCCATAACTTATGAATTGCGCATATTAACCCTTTTCAACAAACAACAAAACTGCAGCAGATGACTGAAAACATCAGGGCTAAAATCAAAGAGAAAAACTGTTGTACAACACAATTCAGCATGATTGGGGTTTAGATAAAAAAAACGCAAACTATTTTTAAAAAAACATTTGTATGTATGTATTTATTCTTATATTCTTATGATAAATTTGAAAAATCTTGATGTAAGGTATGAGAGAGGATGGCCACGACCTCTCCATATCTATGGACGTGGCAAATAAAGTTTGGAAAAAAAAATTAGTCGTCTGCTGCAAAAAAAGTCTACATGAGGGAAAGGGTTATCATGACAAAAGACCAGACCCATGAAGGTTTCAAAAGCATTTGTACTGCTAGAGTTGTGTCCCCAAATTTAGTTTGATGGGTATTAAGTATTAAGCCCTTCCCACCTACAACACATCTGCAGCAGAAAATTTTGAAAACATCTGAGCCAAAATATGGAAAACCTCTATAAATGAAAGAACAATAATTGAATAGAGTTAAAAACATTATGGAAAAGTACAAATTACTTGTTAACCCTTTCCCTCATATAGACGCTTTCTGACGCCTTTGCTGCAGACGGCTTTTTGAAAACATAGTGACAAAAGAAGAAATTGCACAAAACGTGCAATTACTCCTTTTGCCACAATGTTTTCCACTTTTAGTCGTAGGTTATCCATTTAATTATGGAGATTTTCTATGTTTTGACAAAAGACTTTCAAAGTCGTCTGCTGCAGAATTGTCGTATGAGGGAAAGGGTTAAATAAGGAATTGTCACAATATTTTCAAAAGACATCTGCTACAGATGTGTTGAAATGCTTCTTCCCATGGAAAATGGTTTAACTTCAGTGTGAGACATATTATTTGGTTATGGACAAATGAAATGGTTTAGAACAACAGTTTTCATGATAAAATATCTGTATATCTCACAGGTTTACCATGTTAGAATATCTGTATATCTCACAGGTTTACCATGTTAGAATATCTGTATATCTCACAGGTTTACCATGTTAGAATATCTGTATATCTCACAGGTTTACCATGTTAGAATATCTTTATATCTCACAGGTTTACCAGGTTAGAATATCTGTATATCTCACAGGTTTGCCATGTTAGAATATCTGTATATCTCACAGGTTTACCATGTTAGAATATCTGTATATCTCACAGGTTTACCATGTTAGAATATCTGTATATCTCACAGGTCTACCATGTTAGAATATCTGTATATCACATGTCTATCATGTTAGAATATCTGTACATCTCACAGGTTTACCATGATAGAATATCTGTATATCTCACAGGTTTACCATGATAAAATATCTGTATATCTCACAGGTTTACCATGTTAGAATATATGTACATCTCACAGGTCTATCATGATAGAATATCTGTATATCTCACAGGTTTACCATGTTAGAATATCTGTACATCTCATAGGTCTATCATGTTAGAATATCTGTATATCTCACATGTTTACCATGTTAGAATATCTGTATATCTCACAGGTTTACAATGTTAAAATATCTGTATATCTCACAGGTTTACCATGTTAAAGGTCAATTAGGCTATGCCACAGACAACAGTTTTCATGATAAAATATCTGTATATCTCACAGGTTTACAATGTTAAAATATCTGTATATCTCACAGGTTTACAATGTTAAAATATCTGTATATCTCACAGGTTTACCATGTTAAAGTTCAATTAGGCTATGCCACAGACAACAGTTTTCATGATAAAATATCTGTATATCTCACAGGTTTACCATGTAAAGGGTCAGTTAGGCTATGCCACAGACAACAGTTTTCATGATGGAACATTTGTACAGAGAACTACATACAGTATGTAACAAACATTTATTCAATCAACCTATATTATTTACAATTATAAATTATTCAGTAATTAACTTACAGCTGGCCACAGTGCGCTTACATGTCACTCCATATACATTTTTACAAAAGACAAACGTAGTGAGAAAAGGGGAAATTGAACAGAATCTTAAGTCAAATTTACTCATGCATTTTCTTATAAACCTTTTTTTTTTTTTTTACAAATTGAAGCCTGGTTATAAGACAGGGTATGTTGTTATATGGGAAGGGTGGGACATTGTCAAAATGTATCAGAAAGGTAGTAATAAATAAATAAATATCTTTATGTCTGATTGTATTTTGAGTCGGTTACTCACTAGGATTGAGGTCAAGGTCTTTGTTGGTAAAAGTAGAATGATTGTTTACAATAATTTAGATTATAAATCCCTTACCCACCTGCAGCAGACATATTTTGACGCAATAGCAGCAGACGACTTTTGAAAAGATTGTGTCCAAAGGTGAAATTGCTCATGATGAGCAATTTCTCCTTTGGCCACAATGTTTTCAACTTTATTTAACAATTAAGCTGTCTTTTATTGAGATTTCTCAGGTTTTTGTCACTATGTTTTCAAAGTTGTCTGCTGAAGATTTGTTGGAAATAATTTATGACCAAGGTTTATTAATAGAAAATTCATACATGTTTTGAGTTTGAGATGGTATTTGGGATGACTTTGTTCAAGGTCAATGTTACTATAATCAGAAAAACAAGTTTTCTTTTACTGACTTTTTCTTAAAATGTTACACGCGATAGAGATTTTTTATGGATACTTAGCATGACTTAGGTCAAGGTCACTGTTACTATAATAAAAAAAGACAGTTTCTACTTGTTGAGATTTAGAAATGATGTATTTTGTGTTGTGGGGTGACACAGGGATCACTTCACGGTCGTCTTTCTGTCACACTTTTCACTTACTGACCTATTATCAGGTGACACTTTTTTTCCTAAAAACGCTCTTGTATAAATTTAAAATAATCATATTTTTTATTTCAATTTTAGATCACATAACTAAAGCCAAAATGGATAACATATGCAGCTCTGCGCAATCTGGGCACCAGCGTTTGATGTTTAAGTAAGAGAGGTTTTGAATTATGTATGTGTTTTTGTTTTGCTCGTCTGAAAGATACACTCAGGGATAACTTCTCGGTCATATATCTGTGTGCCCATCAAATTTTTAATTAACCCTTTTCCCACATACAACAAATCTGCAGCAGACGACTTTAAAAACCTATAGGCAGAATTAGAGAAAAACTCTATAAGGGCAAGTTAAATTATTGAAAAGTGCATTATAACCAATTTTGCAGTGGTTTCAAAAGTCATCTGCGACAAGAGTTTTCAGAGAGAGTCTGTATGTGGAAAGGCTTGATGGATGACAATAGTTTTTGGTTATTGGAAAGCAACATACAAGGTCCTCTAATGGTCCTGTGAACAAAATATTAGCATTGTGATTTTCAAATTGTTATTGTTTACTCCTTTCCCTCATACAACAATTCTGCAGCAGAAGACTTTGAACATATTTTATA
Source organism: Serripes groenlandicus (assembly GCA_031761405.1). NCBI lineage: Eukaryota > Metazoa > Mollusca > Bivalvia > Cardiida > Cardiidae > Serripes > Serripes groenlandicus. The sequence goes on from JASEVX010000004.1 coordinate 2,257,683, forward strand.
AACAAGAGGCCCATGAGGGCCTATGCTCTACTGGTATGGTTCTTTGGTCATTTTCAATCCAGAGCATGTATGTATGGTGAAGCTCGGATAGTAAATGGAGGCTCTTTTGTGTTCACAAGCTGTATTATAGCAATTTTTACAATTTCATGGGCCATAATCCAGTCTTGCATGGGCGGATCTGGCTGATTTTCAAAAGGAACCAAGCTCTCATCAATATTTAACTACTATCTAAGTTTGGTGAAGATCAGATAGTAAATGGAGCCTCTATTGTGTTCACATGCTCAATTATAGCAATTTGGACAATTTCAAGGGCCATAATCCAGTCTTGCATAGGCGGATCTGGCTGGTTTACGAAAGGAACTCAGCTTTCATGGATATCTAACTACTGTATAAGTTTGGTTGAGATACAATCAAAAGTGAAGACTGTATCGTGTTAACAAGCTCTTTTATAGCAATTTTGACCATTTCAAGGGCCATAATCCAGTCATGCATGGGCGGATCTGGCTGGTTTTCCAAAGGAACCGAGCTCTCATGGATATCTAACTACTGTATAAGTTTGGTTGAGATACAATCAAAAGTGAAGACTGTATCGTGTTAACAAGCTCTTTTATAGCAATTTTGACCATTTCAAGGGCCATAATCCAGTCATGCATGGGCGGATCTGGCTGGTTTTCGAAAGGAACCGAGCTCTCATGGATATCTAACTACTGTATAAGTTTGGTTGAGATATAATTAAAAGTGAAGACTGTATCGTGTTAACAAGCTCTTTTATAGCAATTTTGACCATTTCAAGGGCCATAATCCAGTCATGCATGGGCGGATCTGGCTGGTTTTCCAAAGGAACCGAGCTCTCATGGATATCTAACTACTGTATAAGTTTGGTTGAGATACAATCAAAAAAGAAGACTGTATTGTGTTAACAAGCTCTTTTATAGCAATTTTGACCATTTCAAGGGCCATAATCCAGTCATGCATGGGCGGATCTTGCTGGTTTTCGAAAGGAACCGAGCTCTCATGGATATCTAACTACTGTATAAGTTTAGTTGAGATACAATTAAAAGTGAAGACTGTATCGTGTTAACAAGAAATTGTTTACGGACGCACGGACGCACGGACGCACGCACGGACGACGGACAAATCGCCACGACATAAGCCCTTCTGGCCTTTGGCCAGTAGAGCTAAAAAAATAGAAAATCTCTATAATTGAATGGATAACCTATGACTAAAAGTGGAAAACATTGTGGCAAAAGAAGAAATTGCTCGTTTTGAGCAATTTCTTCTTTTGCCACTATGTTTTCAAAAAGCCGTCTGCTGCATAGGCGTCAGAAAGCGTCTATATGAGGGAAAGGGTTAATAATTTCTACCCCTAAAACATGAGATAGTCACTATCAATTCAAATCAATGATACAGCTCATAAACTGTTTATCTTATATGTTATTTTTTACCTACGTTAACCCTTTCCCACATACAACAAATCTGCAGCAGACGACTTTGAAAACGTCTAGGCAAAAACACAGAAAATCCCTTTAAATGAAAGAACAATAATTGAATCGAGTTGAAAACATGGTGACAAAAGGAGAAATTACTCGTTTTGAGCAATTTCTTCTTTTGTTGTCATGTTTATAAAAAGCTTAGCGACAGAGTTTCCGAAAGCGTCTATCTGTGGAAAAGCTTGATTGATGATGATAGCTATTGGTTATCGGAAAGCAACATATATGGTTCTCTGATGGTCCTATGAACAAAATATTAGCATTGTGATCTTCAAATCTTTATTATTTAATAATTGTAACCCCCCAAAACATGAGATAATCACTATCAATTCAAATCAGCTCATAAACTGTTTATCTTATGTGATGTTTTTTTACCTACTTTAAAAAGAAGATAATGATGAAATTGTAAAAACTGGAATTAGAGTTATAAAACTTGATTGAGTATGGAGAAATTGCTCAATTTTGAAAATCAAAGTTTTCAAAAGTCGTCTGCTGCAAAGACTTAAGAAGTTGCCTATATCAGGGAAAAGGTTACCCTGTGCACTTGCAGCAGATGAAATTTGAAAATATCATGGCAAAAGGAGAAATTGTTCTTAATAATTTTCCATATTTTTGCCTACACGATTTCTAAGTCCTCTGCTGCCGATTTTCTGTATGTGTGAAAGAGTCAGACAGAGCGTAATACGGATCCTCAGGTGACTAGATAAGGAGGTGTAAACTGGTCTTTTACCACCTATATTTTTCTTATGACTCAACCGAACCCTATGGTGTGGGTACTCATAAGACTGAGTTGCCTTTATCTGAGTTGCCTTTATCAAGGAAAAAGGTTACCCTGTGCACTTGTACCAGATGAAATTTGAAAATATCATGGTAAAAGGAAAAAAAATTCTTAATAATTTTCCTTATTTTTGCCTACATGATTTCTTAGTCTTCTACTGCCGATACTCTGTATGTGGATAAGAGTCTAACAGATCTCTAATACAGCTCCTCAGAAGGTTTGATAAGGAGGAGTAAACTGGTCTTTTCCCCACAATAATTTTCTTATGACTCAATCAAACCCTACGTTGTGGGTACTCATAAGAATCGTCTCACTGAGATGACTATTTTGAGTACCCACAACATAGGGTTTGAGTATCAAATAAGGATTTTAAAATTTGAAATACTCACCTTATCTAGAGCTCTGTGTAAAGCACTGTTAACCCTTTCCCTCATACCACAATTCTGCAGCAGACGACTTTGAATATGCTTTGTTAAAAAATGGAAAATCTCTATAATTGAATGGATAACCTATGACTAAAAGTGGAAAACATTGTGGCAAAAGGAGAAATTGCTCGTTTTGAGCAATTTCTTCTATTGTCACTATGTTTTCAAAAAGCCGTCTGCTGCAGAGGTTTGAGTATGAAATAAGGATTTTAGAATTTGCCTTATATACAGCTCTGGCTCGTTATACACAGGTATGCAGGTGTTGATCCAGACAGCGAAGAAGCCTACAGACTGGCCTCCGAGGGAATAGTGAGGCCGCAGACAACCAAAACCCCACCAATACTCTACAGTGTTAAATGCATTCACTTTGAACCACCAGATTTCACTTTGGGTAAGAGACATGCAAGGATATTTGGATTAGGAGTTAATATTTATTTGTTCCGCAATAATACAGTGAAACCTGTGTATAAAGACCACACTCATGGGAATAGATTGATTGATTGATTGGGGTTTGACAGCGTTTTCAATAATTTTCAGTCAGATCATTGCGGCCAGTTCACCTACTCGTATGTTTCCTGGTTTTCTCACATCAGTACTCCACACAACATACTTTCCAAGCAACTGGCTCATGGGAATAGAACAATCAGGTCTTTGGTCAAGTGTGGTCTTTCATTGCAGGGTCATTTTATGCAGAAATTGAATTATGGGAAACTTACAGCGTGTTTACTATTGACTCAAATTGCTAAGGTGATCTTCATCACAGGTTTGACCATCAGGCGCGTAGCTAGGCTTACGCACGTGCGGCACGTGCGTAAGAAATATTTTGAGAGGTTCCAAAATAAAAAATGAAACAAATGCGAAAAATGCAATGAAAACTGAACCCTAAGGGGAAGGGGGGTAAGATTGAAAACGGACAAATCAGAACAATTCATACATGGACAAATTGTAAAATGAAGCATCTATGTTTATTGATAATATTAGATGCCTATACATGTAGTTTGTATGTATACAGTTATATAGTATTTTCATATTGTACATGGGAGTACGATATTCGAAGTCTATTGGTGGAGCGAATTGTGGTCGGTGCCATTTATTTGGATCTGAGAAGAGATCGCTAGTGTCGCAACCTGCAACCAGAAATAAACGTGAAACGTTCGTTTACCACTATGAGAAGGGTTAAAACATATTTACGGCCAACCCTTACCACCGGTAGATTATCCGGGCTTGTTTTGATGAACATTCACCGTGATCGTGACATAAACACTGATTTAGTGATAGATGTGATTGCAAGAAGAAAGAAGCGACGACTAGCCCTTCTATTTCGCGTGTAGGCTTAAAGAAAGTACCTAGTATGAATCATCTGAATGTACAGTAAAACCTCGTTGGCTCGAACATGGGAAAGGTCGAACACCCTGGAAAACTCGAACTCCTCCCTCGGTCCCGGCCAAACCCTCATAAAATTAATGTTTCTTTAACCTGAAAAACTCGAAAACCTGCTCTTTCGAATTATCGAACTAAAACACAGTCCTTCGGCTACATTAAAGCACAAATGACTGATAGGTCGAACTATTAACTGTGGGCCCTTCGAATTTATGCCTTCGAAGTTTCAATTTTGTTGAAGTGACAGTCAATGTTAGAAAATATAAATTCCGAATACTGCAAATGTTTTAAGGGTATTTTGTGTATACATGCCGTACATAAGGGTATCAAGTAGGCTCATTAACATATTATGAAATATACGCCAGATGTCACCTGAGCCCATATAGCCGAATTTTTTTCTCGGGGGAGCATGACCCAGAAAAAATAAATTTCGAATGCTGCAAATGTTTTCAGGGTATTTTGTGTATATATGCCGTACATAAGTGTATCAAGTAGGCTCATTAAGATATTGTGAAATATACGCCAGATGTCACCTGAGCCCATATAGAAGATTTTGTTCCCGGGGGAGCATGCCCCAGAAAAAATAAATTCCGAATGCTGCAAATGATTTAAGGGTATTTTTTGTATATATGCCGTACATAGAGGTATCAAGTAGGCCCATTAAGATATTGTGAAATATATGCCAGAAGTCACCTGAGCCCATATAGACAAAAAAAAATTCCCGGGGGAGCATGCACCCGGACCACCCTAGAATGGTGCGTAGTCCATATTTTGACCCAGCTACGCCCCTGACCATACCTAATCAATTATTTTAATTTAACGCTTTAATCCTTTCCCTCATACGACAATTCTGCAGCAGACGACTGAACATATTTTGTCAAAAAATCTAAAAAATATCTATAATTGAATGGATAACCTATGACTAAAAGTTAAAAACATTGTGGCAAAAGGAGAAATTGCTTGTTTTGAGCAATTTCTTCTTTTGTCACTATGTTTTCAAAAAGTCGTCTGCTGCAGAGGCGTCAGAAAGCCCCTATATGAGGGAAAGGGATAAAAGCATCCTACAAAACATTAGTTTCATCAAAATTGATATCTTTATATTATTTTTTCCAGAGATTCATTCCATAAATGAAAAATGCTGGTATTTGGCGGAGCTGATACATGACATGGGAATTAAGTTAAAATCCACTGCAGTGTGCACGCATATACATCGTATTCGATACGGTCACTTTGACCTTGATCATACGCTACTGCAAAAGGAATGGAACATAGACCCAATTCTGAAAAACATGAAACTCATTGAACCTTTATTACATCCTCGTAAATTATTCACGTCGTCACCGATGAACAAACGGGGCAGTAAACATGATTACCAAGATGCCGAAGTAGTTGAAGATACAGAGCTTTTGATAAAGAATGCTCTTAAAAAAAATATTGACGAAAAAACATGATTTATAAAAAACATCCAACTATTGTTGTTATTTATTATATCCCCAGATTCATAGTATATGGGGGCTATATAGGAGTCACGCTTGACGGTTTATCGGTCTGTTGGTCTGTGGACATTTCTTGTGAACACTATTTCTCAGCCTTTGGTCAGAATTCAATATAACTTCACAAGAATGATTGATACCAAGCCTAGTTGTGCATATTGTCGACATGTTGCACTGGAATTATTTTTAAATGAGTTATGGCCCCTTGAATTTCTCATACATATGTATATTGTCAGGCACCAGCTGGGGGTATTCATCACCTTCAGTGATATTTCTAGTTTATTTTGGTTGGGCTCCAGTGCGCCCAAGTTTAACTCTTTCCCACATACAGCAAATCTTCTGCAGAAGAGGACGTACTTAACCCTTTCCCTCATACGACAATTCTGCAGCAGACGACTTTGAACGTTTTTTGTCAAAACATAGAAAATCTCCATAATTGAATGGATAACCTATGACAAAAAGTGGAAAACATGGTGTCAAAAGGAGAAATTGCACGTTTTGTGCAATTTCTTCTTTTGTCA